>JAJOOR010004438.1:0-66698 GCA_036250505.1 Solanum acaule
GAGTCTAAAATCTCTGCTTTGGAAGAGTCTAAAGATCTCTCTACCATCTCTCTTGTTGAATTGATAAGTGCTCTTCAAGCACAAGAACAAAGAAGAGCTTTCAGACGAGATAAATTGTTGAAGGTATCTTTTATGCAAACTATCAAAAAAGAAAAGTTGATTATCCTCCTTGCAAATATTGCAAAAAGAAAACACATTTGGAAAAATTCTGTTGGTGGAGATCTGATACAGTATGCAGAAGTTGCAAACAAACAGGTCATGTTACAAAAGTGTGCAAGTTCAAAGACACTCAAGATATATCGCAAGCATTACTAGTAGAAGAAGAATGTGAGGATGAATTTTATTAGAAGATATTTTTGAAGAATAATTAAGTGTTCAAACTCAAGTTAGATATACCAACTTGAGTTTGAGGGAGAATGTTGAAATTTGGTAGAATCTTTTTACTTTTTCTTTTTAGTCTAAAAATATTTTATAGTATTTAATTTCCTTTCAAGTCTAGGGTTTACATTAATTGCAAAATATTTAGTCTTATTTTGGTTTAGTATCTAGAAGGATTTGTTAGGGTTTTGCCCTGATTTTCTTACCATAATTTAAGATTTATATTTTCTTAAAGAAAAAATAAAACATTACCATAAATGTTTTTACTTTTCTTGAAAGGAAAATATAATATTATTTCATATTTGGTTTATTCTCTCCTTTAGGACTCCTTTTCTTACTAGAAAAGGTTTTAGGACTCTATAAATATAGGTTTGTTTCTTCTAACATATAACAATAACATCTACAATGTAGTCGTTTAGAGATTTTTGTTTATGGGGAGATTTTCTCTCTATAATTTTTATGCTTTTGATTAGTTTTTAATTATGTGGGCCAATTGGTCATATCCTACAATAATATATTTCTTTCAGTATAATTTTATATGTCGTCTAATTTATCGTCATATGATTTGCAAATTATAAGCTTCCGCATGACGCCCTAATCACCCTTCACAACCCAACAAGTGGTATCAGAGCATATGGTTCAAAGATCTGATGGTTCAATGATCTAATGCTTGAATGAGGTTGAAGACAGGTTCAAGTTCTTTCAAATCAATTTGCAACTAATTTGATGATAAAAAAGATTTTTGTCCAGCTACATGTGGAGAAAAGATTAAAACCATATTTTCAACATTCTTGTTGCTGCATCTTTGAAAATAAAAATAAAATAATTTTAAATCATTTTTAACCCATATATTTTAAACTTTATTTTTAACCATGGCAAGCAACAGTGATGGAGATTTTGTGAAGAACAAGATTATCATGCAATGAAGAAGACAAATCAAGCTTTGTCAAGAAAATCCAGCCAAAAGGGGAGATTTGTTAGGGTTTTGCCCTGATTTTCTTACCATAATTAAGATTTATTTTTCCTTAAAGAAAAAATAAAACATTACCATAAATGTTTTTACTTTTCTTGAAAGGAAATATAATATTATTTCATATTTGATTTATTCTCTCCTTTAGGACTCCTTTTCTTACTAGAAAAGGTTTTAGAACTCTATAAATATAGGTTTGTTTCTTCTAACACATAACAATAACATCTACAATGTAGTCATTTAGAGAGTTTTGTTTATGGAGAGATTTTCTCTCCATAGTTTCTATGCTTTTGATTAGTTTTTAATTATGTAGGCCGATTGGTCATATCCTACATTAATATATTTCTTTTAGTATAATTTTATGTGTCGTCTAATTTATCGTCATTTGATTTGCAAATTATAAGCTTCCGCATGACGCCCTAATCACCCTTCAGAACCCAACATGATTCTCCTTTAATAAGGATTCTCCTTAATTATTTATAAATAGGGATGTACTCTTCTATTTGAATCAATGCAAGAATCAATACAAAGAGTTATCATTCATTCTCTCTTTAATTTCTCTTTCTAGTTTCTTCCATTCCATAACAGAAACAGGCTAATACAAAAGAAAGAAAATGAACAAAAATTAAATTTGCTACTTGATCAGAAAATAAATTAAAAATGCAATGACAAAAAAAAATTAATATAAAACAATTATAGGAAAAGAAGAAGAAGAAGACGACGACGACATTAATAAAAGTACATTATTTTTAATTCCTTTTTTAAAAAATTAAAAGACCTTAATGGGTCAAGAATAATTCAAAGGCTCTATTGGGTCTGATTTTTAAATTAAAAAAACAATAATATTTATGAAAGTTGTCTAGCCTAAAGTGCTAACCTGCTAACAAAATATACAACAGTAATAAAATAAAATAAAATCGATCAAAAATAAAAAAAACAAATAGAGAAAAAACTCAATAAGCAATCAGGAAAGTGAAGAGACTAAATCGTTCTAAAGGACCCTTCGGAGTCACCTGCGAGCTTAAATAAAGGGATAGTTAGAAATATATAGGTAAATTTTTATTTTAAAAAAAGATAAAAATGAGAAAAAAAACTAACCAAAATCATCCATAAATTTCCTCATGCACTTACCTAACAACCTTGTCTCTCAAAACTCAATTATACATATTAATTTACTACCTATGTACTAGAAACGACAAAAGTGTCACATCAGCTTCACAAAAATATTCTAGTTATATATATATTCTTAAAAATTTAATATTTTAAATCTCTATTTTGCAAAAAAAAAAAAAAAAAAAATGTCATCAATAGAATATTTTCAAATTATCATGTTTTTTTAAAATAAATTTAAAATATTATAAGTCTGTGTTTTAATAAATATTATCATATTTTATCATCAAAATAATTCTAGCATCTCAATGGGATTATTTTCTTAAAACAATTACCTCCAAAAAATGTAATTTTAATTTTCTTAATTTTTTTTTTGACAACCAACACACTAGTTATATTAATGCATAAAAAGGTTCAAAGAGTTAAAAGATGTGCTAGAATTACTTACAATCCATCTAGGGAAAGTAGAAAGCCAAACAACTTTGTGTATTTGCTAAATTATGTGCTACTAAATTCCAAGACCTTGGAATATGTCACATTGACCACTTCAAAGTACTTCATAAGGTTCCAAATGTTTTCACAAGTAGTCTCTATCTCCATGAGACTAGAGTTCTTTGTAGTACCATATCCACCACATTTTTTGCATCTGATATGATTTTAACCTTTCTCCACCTCTTTTATCTAGCATTCTCCTGTGCCATACAAATTGCAATTGGTTCAGCAGTGATGGCTTTCCCAACATATTGAATTGGGGTACCAAAGGCATGAAGCAGGTTACCATAACAATCCATAGACACCACACCAATGCTTGTCGTCTTCTTTTCCTTATGTACACTAGCATCTAAATATCATCATTGCAAAATAAGCATAATCCTCGTGCTAGTCCCACCGGATCCACCGTTATAGTGTGCACCATATGTAGTTGTCTTTGAATTCTCACTACCATTGTTTCTGGATTCTTTGTTTCACTTAAAAAGAGCATACTCAGGGAGTGGAGACGCATTGTCTCCTTAAAAATTACCACTACTCCCATTTTTCTCATTTTTCCCTTAAGGTTAATTCAATTCTTATCCATAAATTGTTCTATAATATCAAAAGTCACAATATCCAACGGTCTCATATTATTAGTGCAATATAGTTAATTCATTAGTTGTTATTTTTTTAAAATCATATTACGTAGATCTTGTTGGTTCATAAAACATGTATTATTTTTATTTTATTTTTATTTAGTGCTTGAATTATGGATGTTGAAGGTGACTATTGTCACTCCCTGAGCGTACACCATGGACGTGATCGGCACTCGAGAACCACTGTTGGCCCTAATCAAACCCTTCGCCTGGCTCAACTCTCAGCAAAAGACTTACTCAATACTAGATGAACTCAGAAGTACAGCTGTAACTCAATTATCTCAAAATAGATACCCATAATATTTTACATAAAACATGCTCTAGCCAAAAGAGATGACTCAAGTCTTAAACATTAACAATAGAAATGAAAAGACTCTTGAATTACTACTGTTTAGGAAGCCTCTAAAATAATACAATAGAAGTTGGGAAAAGACCCACGACATTCTAGCAAAATTGGAAATGTAAATGGAACCCTCCGGAAGCAAGGAGGCTCCCCAAAGCTAACTCGAACTCCTGTGGGATCAACGAAGTGACTATTGATGACCCCGATCTCATGTATCTGCATCATGAAATTATGCAGGTCAAATGGAATCAGTACATTGAATGTATGATCATGTAAGGGAAACACTGAACATAACATAAAAGCTGGAACTTGGAAAGAATGAAACATGCTCACCTCATCTCCACTCAACTCAACCTCAACTCGTGGATACTCAACTCAATACAATATAAAAACAACAATAAAGATGTAGTTTTTATAAAGCATTTAAACAGTAGATAATAACTCAATGTATTTTAAAATACAATAATAAATCTTAGTTGGGAGATTCTCTAACCAACAACCATCACTATGAGCTATGTGATGATACAACGTCTCGCCCACACTGTCATAATTGTCCTATACCTTGCTGGAGTATAAGACATCCTCAACTAAGTGGATCCACTAAGCTATGCTTAAAAAGAAATATGCAATCATCTAAAAAGTATGATCCTTTCTACCCACATTGGCTACATGGTTTATGAGGATTTTGAGTTGTTTGAACTCGTCCCCATATTGGTGCTCAATACTAGTCCAATTAATATATTCATCTCATATGTTTAAAAACATTTCCTCATCCTCAAACTTTGAGATTATTACTCAAAATATTTCTCTTTAAAGAGATAGTACTCAAAAACTTCTCATGAACTCTTTTGAAAATCGATGTTTCCTCTCATTTTAAATGTGAAAACATTTACTCTTTGGAATACTTAGTTCCCATATATTCATTTTGAAAAATAAAATTCAACTCTCCTCATCCTCATGTTCAAGTACCCAAGTCTTAAAACAAGTTTTAAATGTTTGCGAAAGACTTATCAATCGACTCAAAAGAACTTCCTCAAACTCGACTCTTAACAATATCTTGAATTTGAATTATGAATTCAAGAGTTATGGATTGGATACACAAATTTCTCAATGATTAGATGTAGTTTGGATAGTTATAATTTGTAGGAGAGTAGGTATACATTTTAGAAGGACTTAGACGGAACAAACAACTTAAAACGAACGGGGGCAGGTGACCCTCGCCTAAGGCGCCAACCCTAAACTCTAGAAACCCAATTATGGTGCACTGTAGGCACGCCATGCTAGACTTTATGGTGCATCTGGGGCATGCCCCAGAACTTTCTAACGATTTTTTCTTCTCGATCTTGGCCCTATTTCGCCTAGAATCAATTGATTTATTTCTAACTCTCTTAGACTCAACATAAGTAAAAGAAAATATACTAAAAAACAACCCTCAAACTCATAACATTCACCTCAATAACTCATCAAAACCCCAATAATCAAGATTCAACAACCAAACTTCATAAAACTAATCAAGAACCTCAATACGTGGATTATAATGGATGAAAATAACTCAAGAAACTCATGATTTTTGTGAAGGTGAAAGAACCTATCACTATGAAAGATTACATATCTTAATTTTGCGAAACAACCCTCGATTCGCAAGAAAACTTGGCGAACGCTTCAACTCTTCCTTGTTTCTTCCTCTTGAACTTCTTTCAAAACCCTAAGCGTGATTTTGAATTATGAAAACTGATCTAAGTTAGTTTAGATCCCTAAAATATTACCAAAAACGTTTAAAGTTAATGGGGTAAGGAAAAAAAATAAAATACCCCTCATTTATTCAGGTAATTTCCTTAACTAGACAAGCTGACTTCAAACGAGAATATCTCCCTCATCTGAACTCGAAATTTAGTAAACTTAATGGCGTTGGAAAGAGGATTCAAAGACCTTTCATTTGATATATTATGGGCCACCTGTCACGACACAAACATGGATGTGATAGCACTCGTCTTATCCCACCAAGACAAGTCAACCTAAAACTCTACCATTACGGTAAAGTGCAGAATTAAACTATAAGTAAAAGTCTTATACTTTAATGTAATGCGAAAAATCATAATCGACTTAAATATACCACAAAACCTGGTAGTCATATGTACAAGCCTCTAATGTATTACAATTGATTCAAAATAAAATTATAAGTCTCAAATGACATTGTTTTTAGAATAGAACAAGATCACAAATAGGAGTAAGAAGGTCCGCTGAGATGACAAACAACTACCTCACAAACCTCCACAAGAAGCCTCGGACAAGGTAGAAGAGAAAGTATCACAAAGGTTCGGGCTAGTAACCTACAAAAAATATAGAAGGTCAATACCAGAGCCGAAGTCAACAAAGTCTTGAGCTTTTGAAAGCTCTCCTCACACTCATCGGACCACTGAAAACCCACACCATGTCGAGTCAATATGTTCAATGGAGCTGCGATAGTGGAGAAACTCTAATACCATTTTGTCACAACTCAAAAATGGATGTGATGACACTCGTCTTATCCGACCAAGACAAGTTAGCCTACAACCCAACCATTTCAATAAAGTGAAGAAATAAAATAAAAATAGAAGTTTAATAACAATTACTAATACAAATCAACTTAACTAAATCCCCAAAATCTGGTTCTCACGTGCACAAGCCTTTAATGTATTATAAATAATTTGAAAGAAAAACATAAGTCGCAAATTATATTGTCTCTAAAGCAGAACAAAATGATAAATAGGAGTAAGAAGGTCCGTTGAGATGACAAACAACTACCTCACAAATCTCCATAGGAAGCCTCGAAAAAGAAGAGAATAGAAGGTAACACGAAGATCCAGGCTCATAACCTACAAAAATATAGAAGCAAGGGGTAAGTACCAAACCACACGGTACTCAGCAAGTAAACTTATAAACACAGGCTTAGGGAATAGAATACAGGTACTCCTTACACCCCATCTGAACCTCCACAGCCACAACCAGCATTAATCATCCCAACCTAACAGTTCACTGTTTACATTGCACACAGCTCAACAACAACACTATAATAATTACACATCCTAAACAACAAACTCAATATACATCAATCACACCTTTCACAAAAAGTCACTCACAAGATCAACAACACACAAGATCAAGTTCATCAATAATAAAGATGTGCAATGCAATGTCAAGTATAGTAATGTATGTTTGACTTAATGATACACACCCATTGTCTCTCAGTCCGGAACTCATGGGGGACATATTTGTCCATGCATCCATCGCGTTGTGCGACACGACCCTTGATAATAAAATTTATCACGGCGTGCGACACGTCCCTCGATAATAAATCCATCACAGCGCGCGACACGTCCATAGAAATGGTACATCCTGTTTAATTTCTTATTCTTTCTCAATTCACATAAGACTAATCACAATAATGTCTCAGAACCAATACAAATGACATGTTCACATAAATAATGGGGATATGACCATTTTTATAATAATGCACAATTCACAACAACACAATTGTGATACAATATCACTAGTGAGTCAATAAGCCTTTCAAACCATTCTTAATACATCACACACCAACAATTAATCATATTACCTTTTATTACCCCTTTTTCATCATTAAAATTATTCAATATGGACAAGTCAACCTATCACCAAGTCTCATTACTCCCCAACACATACCACAAACAAATACATGATTTTGTACACTTAACAAGGGTTTAGAAATCCACTTACCTCAATACAACCGAGCAATTACTCCGTGATTTGACTCTTTCCATTTCATTGGAATTCTAATTCAATGCAATCTAATCACAAAAATAGTTGCGATAAGATTTCTAATTTAACAACACCACTATTACTATAATCCAGTTCCGAATTCTTAATGTCAACCAATATGTTACATATCATCCTCCTAAATTTTAAGCCTAGGGTTAAGTCTAATTTCCTCCAAATATCATAAATTTGACAATATTCATATCAAACAATATACCTAATATTTAAATTTCATATACAAATATATTAAACTTGAATCATAATATGATAATAAAAGTAAAAATTACATCAACTTGATACAGAAAAATTTCTAGTAGAACATAACCCATTTATGCCAATGACACTCACTTTACTGCCAATTAAGATAGCCCACAATTTTTTTAATGAAATAGTAGTATAACACTACAGTGCAACAATTTGAATATGCAATTTGAGTCGGCTGCCCCATTATCTTTGTACCGATAACATAATACTTATTAACTTCATTATAATAATTATATGTATATAACAGGCACAACATGGATGAATAAAAAGAATTCATCACCTGGTCGTGGTCTTTCTTTTTCTTCTTTTCTACCGCAGTATCCAGGTTAGTTTTCTTCCACCTTTTTTCTTTTCTTTTTTCTGAATTAATTATGTATTAAAAGTGATAAATTTTATTCACTTAATTTAATTATATCTGGGTCAAATAGTATATTGTATTCCATAGATTTCAAACTTGTCCCATTATTTACCAACTAGCTTAATTATTTAAAAATTACCCGTCAAATAATTAAATCAAGTTAAACTAATAGTTCAAAATTCCTAAAAATGACATTTTGAGTCACTACCACGAGAACAAAATCCATAGGAGGTGGTTCAATATTAGTGTCGACAATGAAGGCTAAGTAAGACAAACACCCTCTCTCCACCAATCTCTGAGCATGGATGAAAGAGATGACCTTTCTAGGATAAGAGCCACTAGAACCCTTCGACTCAACCCTCGGAACACCAGGTACCGCTAAGGTCATTGTCTTAGCATTACAATCAAGAATAGCATGATAATGAGAAAACCAATTTATACCAAGATAACATCAAAGTCTACCATCCACAAAATGATCAAGTCTACCCAAGTTTCATACCCCGCCAAAGAAATAAGACAGGTTCCATATACTATATAAACCACTAAGGGCTCACCCACAGGTGTAGAAACACGAATAGGTACAAGCATGCTATCATACATCATATCAAATTCAGCAGCAAAATAGGTAGACTCATAAGAGAATGTAGACCCTGGATCACACAATCCAGACACAGATCAATGGCATACTAGCATGATAAATGTAATAACAACATCAGAAGTCTCTGCCTCGGGACTCCCTGGGAAAGAATAACGGTGGCCCCCTCTGCCATCTCCGTCCTGGGTGGTACCTCTAGCAACTCTTGGCATGTAGTCAGAAGCTCATGAGCGTCCTAAGTCTTCCCACCCAAAAACTGAGGTGGGTCCATCTTTAGAAATTTCTCATACATGTGATGCTCATCCTCTGCCAAAACAACCAATGGCGCGCGCACCTTGACCCCAAATGTTGTTGGGGTAAGATCATTCCCAACCATGGGATCTACTGGTGGCTGCCCCATCGCATCCTGAATAACTGGAGCTTGTTGCTACTCCTGGGTCTGATCCCCATCTTTAGTCTAAGAGTCTTGCGGTGTGTCGGTCGCACCACCACCTTGAGTAAAGATCTCGAGCACACTTAACACACTCAATAATGTATCCTAAAGTAAAGGTATGGTTGTAGGCTCTGTAGGAACATGGTCCGCTTTGTCATCAATCTGAGGCTCTGGAGAGACCTCTCTAGCACGGCCTCTCATTAGTGCTGCTCCACGGGCACGACATGGATGAATAAAAAGAATTCCTCACCTGGTCATGCTCTTTCTTTTTCTTCTTTTCTACCGCAGTATCCAAGTTAGTTTTCTTCCAGTTCTTTCTTTTATTTTTTATAAATTATTTATGTACTAAAAGTGATAAATTTTATTCACTTGTTTTTATTATATATGGGACAAATAGTATAGGGTATTACATAGATTTCAGACTTGACCCATTATTTACCAACTAGCTTAATTATTTAAAAATTACCTGTTCATTAATTAAATCAAGTTAAATGAATAGCTCAAAATTCCTAAAAATGGCCTTCTAAGTCACTACCATGGGAAAAGAAATCAATGGGAGGTGATTCAATATTAGTGTCACGAATAAAAGCTAAGTAAGAAAAACACCCTCTCTCCACCAATCTCTGAGTACAGATGAAGGAGATGTCCTTGATAGGATAAGAGCCACTAGCAACCTTCTACTCAACACTCGAAACACCAGGTATCGCTAAGGTCATAGTCTTTGCATTACAATGTAACACCCCATATCCGAAAATAGGAAGTGAACCATAAATTTAGAACATGCAGGGGACATCCACGAGGAGCACTAATGGTCTGTAGGTGGACCCACGAACCATAGGTGTGGTCCGTGGATTGGAGCCCCAAGAATGGGAATTTCTGACCATGAATGACGGTCCACTAGGACGGGTCGTGGGATAGACCATGGTCTATCGACTTGCGTCCGTGCATGGGTACCTCAGAACAGTCCAAGTCTGAACCACGACTGGACCTAGTTGTAGGCAGATTCACGGTCTGTGGTCCAGGGGTCCGTGGTTTAAACAAAATTCTCTAACCACCAACCACAATTCACCAGGTCAGACTGTAGGTCCATCCATGGTCCGTCGACTAGGTCGGTAGGTCGGTGACTGATGGCGGTAATTTTAAGGGGCTTAAGGGTCTTTCCAATTTTTAATTAAATTAAAGTGGTGTCATTTTGCCCTCATTTAGAACCCCTATATAAGCCCATTTAACCCCAAATTCACCCCATGTAGTTCATTCTCCCTAAATCCCAAAAGAAAATCAAAACCTCCTTTCAAATATTCTCTCTCTAGAACTTGAAGAAGAAGAAGAAGATTCAATTAGGGTTTGAAGCTAAGGATCCAAATTCTCAATTGAAGATAGGCAATTGGACTTGAGGTATGATAGCTTTCATCCATGGGTTGCTTTCACCTATGGAGTCCCCAAATTCATCTATTTCAAATGGTAGTATTCCTAATTAGCTAGGGTTTTCCTCATTCACCATGGGTTCTTTCAAATATTGATTTTTATGGTTTAATTATGTCTAAATATGCATGAATTGGTGATTTACAATTATTTTAGGCTGTTATCCCTATGAACCCATGAAAACCCCATGCTTTCCAAATTGTTATCTCATAATGTGGGTTGATCAGTATGAAAGAAGAGTGTTTATGGTCTAACTAATGAAGTAATAGAATTACATGAAGTTTATGATGAAATCCCTATTTAATGATTGAATTCTAGAATTGGTGATGGAAAGTAACTTTGAACCTTGGAAGGGCAAAGTGTGAGTTAATGCATGATCTTGAGAAATGTATGTAAATGCTTTAAGGGTGCTTTGAGAGTAAAGTTCCAATGTTGATTGTGTTATTGTGATGTTGAAAGGTTATTCTCATGAAATACTTACAACCATGATGTGAAAGGTTTTCTTACATAGAAAGGATTCTTAGGTTGAAAGGTTATTCTTACCTAATTGAATAAATGAGTAAGAGCTATTTTTATGAACTAGCTTGGATTGGTTATCAAGGACATCCTTCCATGAGACATGAGTTAAGTAAGACTTAATAAGTATTCCATGGGAATTATGCTTAGCACATAGTGGATATTGACAATGAGATGGAAGTTCTCCTGTTAGTTAAGACCGGGAGGCTTGTCACAAGACATTGCTATTCCTACTTGGAAGTGGGAAGATGTGAACCTGTATTTTGTTTTCAGCTTGCCACGTACTCGGCGGCAACATGACTCAATATGGGTAATAGTCGAACGGATGACTAAGTCCGCTCATTTCATTCCCGTCAATATTTCATACTTAGTGGAAGAGTACGCTAAGTTTTATTTGAGGGAGATAGTGAGGTTACGTGGAGTAACCTTTTCTATAATTTCCGATAGAGGTACCCAATTTACTTCACAGTTTTGGAAGTCTTTCCAAAATGGGTTTTGTACCAAGGTGAAGCTTAGCACAACTTTTCACCCTCAAATGGATGGGCAAGCGGAATGCATCATTCAGACTTTGGAAGACATACTTAGGGCATGTGTGATAGATTTAAGGGCAATTGGGATGACCATATGTCGTTAGTTGAGTTTGCTTATAATAACAGTTATCATTCGAGTATCGACATGGCTCTCTTTGAGGCTCTCTATGGTAGGAGGTGTAGGTCTCCTGTAGGTTAGTTCGAGGTGGGAGAAGTTGCTCTCCTGGGTCTGGAACCGGTGCATGAGGCCATTGAGAAGATTTGAGTTATTAGAGAGAGGTTGAGGACGGCCTAAAGTCTGCCAAAGTCCTATGCCGATGTTAGAATGAGAGATCTTGAATTCGAGGTGCATGATTGGGATTATTTGAAGATCTCACCCATGAAGAGTGTTATGAGGTTTGGGAAGAAGGGGAAACTTAGTCCTCGTTTTGTAGGTCCTTATGAGATTGTGAGGTGTGTCGGCAAGGTTGCATACGAATTAGATTTCCCAAATGAGTTGATGTTGGTGCATCCGGTGTTTCATGTCTCAATGTTGAAGAAATGTGTTAGGGACCCAACAACCATAGTTCAAGTAGAGGGTTTAGAGATTAAGGAGAATCTTGCTTATGAAGAGGTACCAGTTTAAATCTTAGACCGGCAAGTCAAAATGTTCAGAAACAAGGAAGTTTCCTTCGTGAAAGTGTTATGGAGGAATCAGTTAGTTGAGGGTGCTACTTGGGAGGCCGAGGTCGATATGAAGTTCCGATACCATCATATTTTCCCTTCTACTCCTATTCTGGCTTGAGGTAATGAGTTCCTATTGAGTTTTCTTATTTAGGAGTTGTGTGTGCTTTTATGTGTCTCATAATCTCCTTATGTTTATGCATGTTCATAAAAAAGCTTATGTTTAGAAAGAAAATGAGTTTTTATGATTGATGTCCCTCATGTTGTTGTGTATCAAGTATGAGTTGTCTATATGCTTCATGAGATGATGGTTTATTATGCATTAGCTTTGCTTTTTGAGAATGAATTGCATAAAGGCTTCATGAGGTTGTGTTGAGCGTGCTTTTAAGCTTGGAGAAGGTAGCTCCTCCTAGAACATGAGAAATTTTTAAATGTTTCATGCATAATGAGTTGTTAGATGTAGTTTCGACTTCCTTGAGATGTAATGAATATGTTTTGCATGGAGTTGATGTTTCATCCTTTATTTTTGTGCATTATTATGATGTTGCATGCATGATGGGCTGCTAGTCTTAGGTCTTGACTTCCGTAAGGGGTCTAGAGCATCATTCAAGGATGAATGATCAAAAGAGGGAGATATTGTAACACCCCATATCTGAAAATAGGAAGTAAATCAGAAATTGGAACCTGCAAGGGACGTCCACGAGGACCACCAATGGTCCGTAGGTGGACCCATGGACCATAGGTATGGTCCGTAGATTGGGCCCCCAAGAATGAGACTTTCAGACCATGAACAATGGTCCACCAGCGGGCCGTGGGTCAGACCATGGTCCATCGATTGGGGTCCATGCATGGGTACCTCAGAACAGTCCATGTCTGAACAATGACTGGACCTACGGACCGTAGGTCCATCCACGGTCCGTCGACTGGGTCCATAGGTCGGTAGGTCGGTGACTGATGGCAGTTATATTTAGGGGCTTATGGGTCTTTTCCAGTTTTAATTAAATTAAAGTGGTGACATTTTCCCCTCATTTAGAACCCATATATAAACCCTTTTAACCCCAAATTCACCCCATTTAGTTCATTCTCCCTAAATCCTAAAAGAAATCAAAACCTCCTCTCAAATATTCTCTCTCTAGAAATTGAAGAAGAAAAAGAAGATTCAACTAGGGTTCAAGCTACAGATCGAAATTCTCCATTGAAGATAGGATGATAGCTGTCACCCATGGGTTCCTTTCACCCATGGAGTACCCAAATTCCTCTATTTCAAATCGTAGAATTCTGAATTAGCTAGGGTTTTCTTCATTCACCATGGGTTTTTTCGAATATTGATATTTATGGTTTAATTATATCTAAATATGCATGAATTGGTGATTTACAATGATTTTATGATGTGATCCCTATGAACCCGTGAAAACCCCCATGTTTTCTGATGAGTCCACAAATTAGACTCATTTAGGGCAATATTTTAATAGAAATTGTGTCCTCAAATGCTTATTTTATCTTGATATCTGATAAAAACCTTTAAGTTTTAGGTATTTGAAGTTTGAGGCAAAGCATGAACACTACTTAGCAAAATGGAGCAAAAAGAAGCCGAAAGAATGAAGAAATGAAGATTCGCGAATCGTCGAACCCATTCGACGAATCGCCAACAGATTGCTTATTCGCCTTTTCTTCCAGTGTGCTGAGCCCTGAAGGAAAGGGGAAAATCGGTGGTGAAAAAGAGCAGTCGGCATATCTCCGAACCACTCCGCGAACCAGTGCCACATCGCCCAATTATCCAGGACACAAAGATGCTGATGGCAACTGATGAAAGGCGATGAAGTAGACCAAAGGGTGGATCGCCGAATGCATCGACAATTCTCACTAACGTCATCGAAGATCCTTCGGAGCACATTTTCTGAAAACTATAAATACTAGTTTAGTTTTTATTCTTAGGATGATTTTTACATTGTTTTTACCTAATTTTTAGATTATTGAGTTTTAGATAGAGTCTGCCAAATATTCTCTAAGTTTTGGAGAGGGTTTCCAAGAACTTGGAGCTTTTAAGGGTTTCATCTTCAAGAAATTGGACTTGGGTCTCTTGGATTCTTCACCTTTTGCTTGTTTTAAGACTTAGTCTTACATACCCATTGATCGAAACTGAGATTGGTATACATCTTTATCTCTTCTACATGTGTGGCTAAAAAACCCCAATTATTGGGGTGTGATTTTGTGAATATGGGTTAGATTTGTTGTTAGGTCTTGCTTATTGATAGTTTATTCATAGTTTAAATGTGATTTCGTTTAGTGGTTGTGGATGAATCTAATGAGGTTGTAGTTGCAAATATATTCTCATATATGTGTTTCCGGCTTACGAGAGAGAGGTCGTAAAACTAAGACCACTAGATTGATGGCCTAAGGAGTGGGTCGACATGAGGTTCAGCTCAAGAGAGTGAACCCTAGTCCCATATCCTAGCACTCCTCAAGAGAGTGAGTGGGATAAGACGTAGGCTGGTCTTCATGCGGCAAGTGGGTGTCAGAGAGGAACCCATTTGAAACGGGGTAGGTTGCTCGAGAGAGAATTTATTCCCACGTAAAGCTTTGCCTAGTCACTATTACTCTATAAATTTCTATCGAAAGCATATATCCAACAATTTGTTCTATTATGTATTCCTAATCGCATCCAAGAACCTCCCTCTCATTGATTGCTATTTTAGTTTCTTTCGCTGTTTTTACTTACTAGTGACAAAAAAAAAACCCATTGTTAATTGACACTCTCATGTCCCCATTAATTTACTATGTTTTTAATCGTTAACTTCTTTAGCTACGATTAGCTTTATCACATTTGCGCTTAACCACTAATTTTCACTCCCACTCCCTTGGGACTCGACCCCAACCCTTGGTTGGGTTACTATACTATTGGACGATTGTAAACGCTCGTACTAGAAGTTGTGTCATTGATTACGCAAAACATCAAAATGACGCCACTATCGGGGAGTGGTGTTACGTGAAAGCTTTTGGTTTAAGTTAAATTTGGCTTTCAATAATCGTAGTTTGCTAATCTTATTTTTAGTTTTATTTTTCTATAAATTTGTTGGTGTAGGCAGGTTCCCTGAAGATGGATGATAGGAATGGTGGCAACTCGGCTGAGTCGAGCCAAGAAGTCAAGAGAGACTTCGAGTTAACCGCACTGGTAACTCAGCTAAACGAGTTGGTCACCAGAATAACAGAGGTGGAAAACCAATGCAAGAGTCCGGGGAGGTACATACCTCCTCACAAGAGGAAGTAGTCTAGAGAGAAGGAGAACAATCATGTCGAGGACACACTCCAAATCATTCTCCAAAAGGTCACCTAACAAAATCAAATGTTGGAGGAGATGACGGAGAGTATTGCAGTGTTGAATCAAATGGTTGGCTCACACTCTAGATCGATCCAACTGATCAGGACACTCCTGAATCATGCGGTGCCTCTTCTTCACTCAAACGAACTATTGGGGTTGTTCGGTAACACTAGGACTAACCCAACCAATGGATAGTGAGTAAGGACTCGCGTCGTGCCATGACGTTAAATAAGGCGCTTCTTGGGAGGCAACCCAAGGTTTTAAATGCTTTAATTTACTTCTATGAATAATGGTGTGTTAGTGATGCAGGTTTGAATGAGGAAAGTGGAGAAAAATAGAGATTGGCGGAAAATGAATAGTCGGTGGATCGCCGAACAGGTCGGTGTGCCAGACCTGACTCGCCGTTTGGCTCAACTCAAGTTTAAAATTAGAGCTTATAAAACTCGGCGACCTTGAGAAGTAGTTCGGCGCATCGCCGACCAAGTTGGCGATCTCGACTTAGACCACCATCTTGATCCCAAAAAAGTTACAAATATTTAACAATCGGCGGGAAAAGGGACCACTCAGCGATTCACCGAGTGGATCAGCGAGTACAACTAACGTCGCCGAACAAGCGCAAACTGGACGGTTTATGATGGCCAAAAGATTCAAAATTTCAACTTCTTCACTTTCCCTCGTTCTCAAATCTCCTAAACTCGCACTAAGGTATTATGTTCTTCAATTTAGCTTTTCTTTTCAAATTGAATTTAATCAACATTGAAGGTTGGTTTCCTTTTCCTACATTTACATTGCTGGTTTCCTTTTCCTACATTTACATTTGAAAGTGTTGTACTCATTTGAAATAATTCTCTCTTAGTAATGTGTGTTGGGCCTCTCTGCTAGGATTAGAATGTTTTCATGCCTATGTCAATTTGAAAATCTTGCCCGTAGTGTTTTGCTTGCCAAATGCTCGTATTTGTTGTGATTGTAATTGAATTAAATCTCATTGGGTCATGATTGTGTGTTGTTAGATTGATTGGGTGAAGTCTGAGTAGCCCACGTTTGTGCTAAATGTCAAAAAATTTCTCAATGACAAAGCGGGTGACGCCACTCTTAAGAGCAAATATCGTCAAAAGGCTAAATGTGGCAAATCCGGGAGAAATCTAAGTATCTCAGGGTGATGGGTAGTATGGGTCTTGCTTAAATTTTGTTAATGCATGCTTTGATTTTGCTTTCAGGGTTCGCGGGATTGAATTTAAGAAGATGGATTGAAAATGGACACGTTGGGCCATTTGGCGAGCTGGGTCGAGCTCACCGAATCGTTCGGCGGCTCGCCCAATGTCTCCATCTCACCTTTATTATCATGTCAAATTGGATGTTTGAGATTGTAACTTTTGGCGAGAAGCCATGGGTGGCCGAATGCTCTCGACGACTCACCAAAAGTACTCTTGATCACCCTTTGTATGCTACCCCTGAGACCATTATGCACTGTAACTTTCGGCGAACAAACCCTTGCTCACTGAAAGTAGTTGGTGATTCACCGAAGGGACCTACCTCTAGCCGAATTGCCTAAAATTGTGTAGCCAACCCATGGGTGATCCCGATTTACTTCGCCAAAGTGGTTCGACGACATACCGACTTGATCGGCGAGTCGATCTGCAGAGAGTCACTATGTCTAAGTTAAAATTGTTTTCTTATCTTTCCTCGATCTTTTGAAGATAAGGTACGCACCAATCTAATCGAACCACCCCAGAAAAAGGCAAATGAAATTACAATAAATGAAGGAGGATCAAACCCTCCAAAGAGGAGAGGGGATGACCTCCAACTGGGACACAAAGGCAAGAGGAAGAAACATATAGCTCGAAAAAGAGTAGCTATTGAGCCAGATTTTGATGGACCAGAGGATGAACAACAACCTCCGATTAACCGAAGAGATGCGCTCTGAACCAGATCTCAGCCCACAACCACCAATACTCCCTCAGCTGCCACTCCTCCGACTACAGATTCAGTGCACGCCCAGGCACCTTTAGTAACTCTTGCACTCCCTATAGTTCCTCCACCGAGGCTGTTGAGCAGATTAAAAGGTGATGGTTTACGGACCATCATAGAGGAGAAGTTACTACCTACAGAGGGTTTGGATGGCAAGCATCCTGATATGCTCGAAACTCTCCGATACCATAAATTTGAGTTGTTCACAAGTCCCCGAGGCCCTTACATACCTTCTTGGGTAAGAGAGTTTTACACTGCTTATGGGGAGTTGGTGCCGAAGAAAAATAAGAAGGCAAGAGATTTTCAATCGGTGAAGTCGGTCATGGTCAGAGGCAAGGAAGTGGAGGGTCACAGTGAGCACATTAATGCTCTATTGGGTAGACCGCTGCACTATGCACTTCCTTATGAGGGCTTGCCGATTGTTTAGTCTGTGGATGATTTACAGGGTTGGTTGGCTCCGATGATTTCTGACACCACCCCGAGGTGGATGGATGCAGGAGCTCCCATTAAGAAGAGGGACATGAACATTGCCTCCAAGTTCTAGTTTGGCTTCATTAGCAGCTCTATAATGCCATCCCAGAACGAGTCCATTATGCGCCATCCTAATGTGGCTTGCCTTGGATCTATCATGGCTAGGAGGTGGATCGATCTGAGACTACTGATTTCACAGGAGATGGCTATGAGAGCCAAGCTGAGTTATGTCGGCATGCCGAAGTATACCGAGATCCTACCAGCAATATAGAGGTCACCCTGTCTTCCTCTCCTGATATCCGGCATATAAAGGCCGAGTTCACACGAGAGGAGGTTGATAGGAGGAGAGCAGCTCCAACAGGTACTTCTCCAGAGGTCGATGTTGACTCATTACCAGCAGAGGCACCTCATCTACTCTAGTTTTAGGCCTTCGAGTATACCCGCCCCTTCTTCTCCTTCACAGACTCCAGGTGCCTCCTCTTCCTCCCAGCCTACCAGGATTACTCATGCTATGATCCGTAAGATGGGCCAGCTGGCCTATTCAGTGGATGTGAGAGCGATGCGATTGGAGAGATTCGTCCCAGGGATGATTAACAGTGCCATCTTGACTGCACTGACTCCGTGTAGGACCACTGTTGATGATCTGACTGCCAGAGTCATTGCTTGTTAGAGCAAATAGGGGGTGACACCCAAGGTTTCAGCATTAAAAGCCATGATAGCAAACTTGAAGAGGGACGTAGCTTATTTGAAGGCTACCGATTTCACTGTACTGATGCAGGGAGCAGATGACGAGGATGCTCCTGAGACCTCGGGGATTCCTCCAGCTACTATTAGAGATGTACAAGGGGATGGCGCAGCACATGCAGAGTCGGATGCAGAGACTGATAAGGAGTTGATATCAGTGCATGCTGAGGAGAAACAAGAGAGCAGAGATGAGGGCATATTCAGAGACTTCCAGATCTTATATGGATGGTTGTGCAGCCGGTGATCCAGACATTGTCGACTGAGATGTCCATAGCAGCTCCTAGTGGATCTAGCATTGCCATTCCATCTAAGGCTACTCCGGGAACTAATGCCTATGTACAGACTTTTACACTAGCTAATGAGACCCCGACAGAGAGAGAGGCTGCATAGACAAGACCTTGTTTTACCTCCCTCTCTGTCTTATTACATTTTTACTTTTGGATACTTTTAGTTGCATTTGAGGAAAAATATTTTTTATTTGTGGTGGGGTGAGTCCCACACCTTTCTTATTGATAGTTTTGTTTTGCATATATATTTGGGTTGTTCTGCTTTAAATTGTGTTTACACTACTTTCTGTGTATGTTTAAGCTTATGGCTCTTTTGTTTTCAATTGCAAAATGATTTTGATTTTGAGCAGTCCAAAAAAAAATTCCACCTCTCGTGTGTTGAATGTGGTTGTTCTTTTGCAAAATTTAAGTCTCGCTTCCAATCAATACCAATGACTTGAATAGTGCGTACAATCTAACGAACATGAATCTACGGCTACGATGTGGCCAAATGAAGTTGCATAGACAATATGTGAACTCTTTGCACCTCGTTGTGACTAGCCTGTTGACGAGTCCTCAAATTGGACTCATTTAAGGATATATTTTAATAGAAATTGTGTCCTCAAATGCTTATTTTATCTCAATATCTGATAAAAACCCTTAAGTTTAAGGTATTTGAAGATTGAAGGAAAGCATGGACACTACTTTGCAAATATGAACGAAAAGGCTGAAAAGAATGAGAAAATGAAGGCTTGAGGATCACCGAGTCCACTTGGTGAATTGCCGAAGGGCCTCACTTCGCCTTTTGTTCTAGTGTGCTGAGCCTGAAGGAAAGGATCAAGTCGAAGAAAAAAGGGAGAAGTCGGCACATCACCGAGGAGTTTTGTGAAGCAGTACTATGTCGCCCAATGACCTAGAGCACGACGATGTCAAAGAATGGTGTAAGATGGCGATGAACGACACCAAAGGGTGCATCACCAAGTTGATCGGCGATTCTGACTAATGTCACCGAATGATCCGCCGCAACACAGATTTTTGAAAACTATAAATACTCGTTGAGAGTTATAGCTTGTTATTAGTTTTTGTAGTATCATTAGACAATATAATTTTAGTACTTTTTATTTTACTCTCAAGTTTGGAGAGGGTTTTGTGAACTTGAAGAAAAGAGTTCATCTTCCCCAAGTTGGAAGTGGGTCTTCTCTATTCTTCTTCCTTTGCTTAAATCAAGGTTTAATTTCTTATACCTATTTGATTTCACTATCATTTTAGGTGTATTTTGTTATTTCTTGATGTGTGGCTTAAAACCCCCATTCTTAGGGTGTGATTTAGCAAATATGTGTTGATATTATTGTTGGGTCTTGCTTTCTGTTAGGTTAGATGTATTTTAATGGTGATTTCACCTAGTGGTTGTGGTTTAATTTAATGGGTTTGTAGTTGCAAATACAAAGCCACCCTTGTGTTTTCGGCTTGCCTGAGAGGGAGGTCGCGAAACCAAAACCACTAGACTGATGGCCTAAGGAGTGGGTCGACATGAGGTTCAGCCCGAGAGGGTGAGCCCTAGTCCCATATCCTAACACTCAGCTCGAGAGAGGGAGTCGGGTAAGACATAGGCTAGTCTTCATATGGCAAATGAGTGTCCGAGAGGAACGCATTTGAAACAGGGTAAGTTGCCCGAGAGAGAACTTATTTCCATCTAAGGCTTAGCCTAGTCACTATTATCTTGCAAATTTCCTATCGAAAGCATGTACCCAACTATTTATCTCAACTTGTATTGCGGTCACACCCCCAAGAACTCTTCCCCATACTTGATTTTGTTGTTATTTTTGTGTTTTTTCTATACTTGTGACAAAAACCACAAATTGATATTTGACACTTTTGTGTCCCCCTTTAATATACAATGTTTTTAATCGTTAATGTCTTTAATTAGGACTAGTTAGAACTAGATTTTATTTGTCTATTAATCCTCAAAATCGCTCCCTTGGGACACGACCCCAACCCTTGGTTCGATTACTATACTATTGCATGATTCATAGACACTTGTATTGGAAGTTGTGTCGTTGATTATGCATTTGAAAACATCACCTGTTATCAATTTGAGTCTCTTGTGATGATCATTGCACACTAGCGAAAGTGTAGAGTCTTTTTTGACTATAGTATCAATGCCTAGTGTGATGAGCTTACTTTGAACCATGCATGATAAATCCTAGAATTTACCTCGTTGGTCCGGTCAACTAAGTGATGCTATCTCTTGATATGATCTTAGACAACTTCTAAGAGTGTGAACCAATTTGACATATATCTCTTTTGTGACCCACCCTGTAAGCGTGTGATTCTCTTTTGAACACCCCTTGAGACTTACCTTTCTTTGGAAGAAACTTGATGAAACCAGAACCTTTCTTTATCCACTACCTATAATCCTCTTGAATTGTGGTTAGTTGAGTAGCCAACTTAGGCCAAAAGCCTAAGTTGGAGGTGTGGTGAAAAGATGAAAGAAAATCAAGACGTACAAGAAAAGTCTCACTAAACCCATGGTGCTGTGAAAAATGGAAAACCCATATATCTAAAAAAAAGGAATGAAAAATAAAGTTGTGGAATATAGTACAAAAGAAATGGGGTTCCCAAACAATCCATGGGAAGTGAATAATATGATGACTTATGAGCGCAAAAGAAAAAGATGAAAGAAGAGGAAATGAAGTGTTGTGAGCACCACATTTCATGAGGAGGAAAGTCACTGAGCCTAAATGATCATACCTTTGCACTCAGCCCTATTACAAGCCTTGAAAAGACCTTTTTGATCTTGAGTGAGCTGAAACAAATGTTGATTGGAAAATACGGGCAAACCTATGGGTGAAAGCATGCATTATGTTCTTCAAGAGAGAGTGAGTGCTGCATCTGATTCCGAACCTTTAAACTGTGAGCCATTGTGTGATTATGGAATCATTCGTTCTGTGAGGGCATTTGAATGCTTTGGTTGAGTTTGAACTTGCATTTGAAGCAAGTATTGTGAGCAGGAGGTTCATTGATATTGGTGTGTCACAACTTGAATCTTTGGGTACACATTTGATCTTTGCATAAGTAAATTGAGTCTTGTTGTGTGCATTCATTACTGAGTCTTGTGTAGCACTGTTCAAGACACCTTTTTTGAACGACTGAACCTGAGTTTGCTTGAGGACAAGCAAAAGTTTAAGTTGGGGGTGTTGATGAGTCCACAAATTAGACTCATTTAGGGCTATATTTTAATAGAAATTGTGTCCTCAAATGCTTATTTTATCTTGATATCTGATGAAAACCTTTAAGTTTCAGGTATTTGAAGTTTGAGGCAAAGCATGGACACTACTTAGCAAAAAGGAGCAAAAAAAAAGACGAAAGAATGAACAAACAAAGATCCGTGAATCGCCGAACCCATTCGGTGAATCGCCAATAGATTGCATATTCGTCTTTTGTTCCAATGTGCTGAGCCGTAAAGGAAAGGATAAAATCGGCAACGAAAAGGAGCAGTCGGCGTATCGCCGAACGACTCTGTGAAGTAGTGCCACATCACCCAATTATCCAAGTCACAAAGATGTTGAAGGCAACTGATGAAAGGCAACGAAGTAGACCAAAGGGCGGATCACCGAATGCATCAGCGATTCACACTAACGTCGCCGAAAGATCCTTCGGAGCACATTTTCTGAAAACTATAAATACTAGTTCAGTTTTTATTCTTAGGGTGATTTTTACACTGTTTTTACCTAGTTTTTAGATTATTGAGTTTTAGACAGAGTCTGGGAAATATTCTATAAGTTTTGGAAAGGGTTTTGAATAACTTGGAGCTTTCAAGGGTTTCATCTTCAAGAAATTGGACTTGGGTCTCTTTGATTCTTCACCTTTTTCCTATTTTAAGACTTAATATTGCATACCCATTGATGGAAATTGAGATTGGTATACATCTTTATCTCTTCTACATGTGTGGCTAAAAAACCCCAATTCATGGGGTGTGATTTTGTGAATGTAGGTTAGATTTATTGTTGGGTCTTGCTTATTGATAGTTTATTCATAGTTTAAATGTGATTTTGTTTAGTGGTTGTGGATGAATCTAATGAGGTTGTAGTTACAAATATAATCTCATATATATGCTTTCGGCTTGCTTGAGAGAGAAGTCATAAAACTAAGACCACTAGATTGATCGCCTAAGGAGTGGGTCGACATGAGGTTCAACTCGAGAGAGTGAACCCTAGTCCCATATCCTAACACTCAGCTCGAGAGAGTGAGTGGGGTAAGGCGTAGGCTGGTCTTCATGTGGCAAGTGGGTGTCCGAGAGGAACCTATTTGAAACGAGGTAAGTTGCTCGAGAGATAATTTATTCCCACGTAAAGCTTTGCCTTGTCACTATTACTCTATAAATTTTCTATCGAAAGCAAGTATCCAACAATTTTTTCTATCCCGTATTCCTTATCGCATCCCAATAACCTCCCTCTTATTGATTGTTATTTTAGTTTCTTTCGCTGTTTTTACTTACTAGTAACAAAAAAAACCCCATTGTTAATTGACACTCTCGTGTCCCCCTTAATTTACTATGTTTTCAATCGTTAACTTCTTTAGCTACGATTAGCTTTAGCACATTTACGCTTAACCACTACTTTTCACGCCCACCCCCTTGGGACTCGACCCCAACACTTGGTTGGGTTACTAACCTATTGCATGATCGTAGACACTCGTACTGGAAGTTGTTTCGTTGATTACGCAAAACATCATTTTCCAAATTGTGATCTCATAATGTGGGTTTTTGAGTATGAAAGAGGAGTTTTTATGATCTAAAGCATGAAGTAATAGAATTACATTAAGTTTATGATGAAATCCCTATCTAATGATTGAATTCTAGAATTGGTTATTAAAAGTAACTTTGAACCTTGGAAGGGAGAAGTGTGAGTTTATGCATGATCTTGAGAAACGTATGTAAATGTTTTAAGGGTGCTTTGAGAGTAAGGTGCCAATGTTGATTGTGTTATTGTGTTGTTGAAAGGTTATTCTCATGAAACACTTACAACCATGATGTGATAGGTTTTCTCACATAGAAAGGATTCTTAGGTTGAAAGGCTATTCTTACCTAATTGAATCAATGAATAAGAGCTATCCTAATGAACTAGCTTGGATTGGTTTTCAAGGACATCCTTCCATGCGACATGAGTTAAGTAAGACTTAATAGTATTTCGTGGGAATTATGCTTAGCACCGAGTGGATATTGACAATGAGATGGAAGCTCTCCCGTTAGTTAAGGCCAGGTTTCTAGAAGAGGTCTCATGAGATGGAAACTATCCCGTTAGTAGAGGTCGGGTTTCTAGTAGCAATCTCCATATCCCATAAACTATGTGCCCATATAGGTTATCTAGCTAGTAGATCCACCTAAGCTAAGAGTTCATGGTTCTACCTTAGGCAAGTAGAACAAACTTTTTCGGTGTGGGAGACACCGGGTGATCATGTTTTAGCTCACACGGTCTGTATGTTGGTTAAGGCTATTCTTCCCACAATAAGAACATGATTAATGAACTATGGTTACTCAAGAAGCTTTGTTTATGAGTTTAAAGGTTTTAAAGATGACGTTGACTTATTTTATCCTTGATTATGACTTATGATTTCTAATATCTCATATGACGTTTAAATGTGGTAAATTGCATGCTTTGAAATGTAATGTCCCTTTTTGCATGTTTTAAATGTTTTTACGCATATTTCTCATACTTCGTGCATTTTTGTACTAACACATATTTTTGCCTACATTGTTCCCCAATATAGGGCCAAATATATAGGATTTCCATTCTAGTAACTAGAGGTTTCCATTCTAGTAACTAGAGCTTGGGCTTTATATCTTCCCGAACTTGGTGAGTCCTCATGGTTCGAGGATGGAGTTGTTATTTTAGTTTCCACTTCTTGTATATTCCTTTTTGGATATGATGTATGGGCTAGGCCCAATTTCATTCAAGTATTGTAATAGATGGCTATATTGAGACAAGTCTAGACTCTACACTTTCTTTTATGAAAACTTTTTAAGACTTGAAATATGTTTTACTCTTTATTGTTCTATTCTTATAATATGATATGCTAAGTGGATTGTATGGAGTTTTTCGGGGTTCTATACGCCTTGGCACATCTAAGGGATACCCCTGGTTCGTGACCTACAATCAAGAATAGCATGATAAGAGAAGCCAAATCATACCCAAGCAACATCTAAGTCTACCATCCCCAAAATGATCAAGTCTACCCAAGTTTCACACCCCGCCAAAGAAATAAGACAGGATTGATACACTCTATCCACAACTAAGGGCTCACCCACAGGTATGGAAACACGAATAGGTACAGGCATGCTATCACACATCATATCAAATTCAACAGCAAAATAGGTAGACATATAAGAGAATGTAGACCCTGGATCAAACAATACAGACGCAGATCAATGGCATACTAGGATGATACATGTAGTAACAGTATCACAAGTCTCTACCTTGGGTATCCCCAGGAAAGTATAACAGTGGCCCCCTCTGCCACCTCAGGCCTGGTGGTACCTCTAGCAACTCTCGGCATGTAGTTAGAAGGTCATGAGGTCCTCACTCTTCCCACCTTGAAACTGAGGTGGGTCAATCTTACAAAATTTCCCATACCTACGCTGCTCATCTGCTGCCAGAACAACCAATGGTGCACTTTGACCCCAAGTGATGTTGGTGCAAGACCATCCCCAACCACGGGATCCACTGGTGGATACCTCACCGCATCCTGAATAATTGGAGCTTGTTGCTGCTCTTGGGTCTGAGCCCCCTCTCTAGTCTGAGAGTCATGCGGTGTGCCGATCGCACTACCACCCTGAGTAAAGATCTCGAGCACACCTACCACCCTCAATAATGTATCTTGAAGTTAAGGTGTGGTTGCAGTCTCTTTAGGAACCTGGTCCTCTCTGTCATCAATCTGAGGCTCTGGAAAGACTTCTCTAGCACGACCTCTCACTAGTGGTGTTGTGATGAGTCTGAGATTTGGACTTATTAGGAGCTTAGTTTGATAGTTATTAGTGTCCTAAAATGTCTAATCTATGCTAAACTGATGTTAAGACCTTTATTTTTTAGTATTATAGGCTAAGGAGCAAAGCAAGGATAACAACGAGCATAAAGGAACCAGCAAGCTGAAGAAAATGAGAAAAATGATCCTGATGATTCCCAAAACCACTTGATGATCTACCAAGTGGCTCCAAGACTGCATAATTTTACTGTAAACCATGTCTGAAATGAGATAAATTTGGGCGAACTGTGTTCCATATCGGCAAGTCGCCGAATTGAATGACGAAGAGACCTTGTACCGCCAAAAGCACTGAAGGAGCAGTAAAGATGCAAGCGAATTTGCGATCCAAAGGAACAAAGGGCACATCACAGAAGTGATCGATGATCTCGATATAGACCGTCTAAAGTTACAGTGCATGTTGGATGAAAACATGAAGCAAGAAGGCGATGGACAAGGGCGATTAGTGAATCGCCGACTAGTCGGCGAAGCCCGACTTTCCTTGCCAACCAACCCCAAAAATTTAAATCTCAGATCAGTAAAAATTGATTTTTGGAAGAGAGAGAAGGGATTCATCAATTGCGGAACACAATAGAGAGAACAAAAACACTATTCTTGTTGATTTGAAGTAATTTTCGTTAGAGATTTCATGGGAGTGTTTTAATAGAAAGAGATTTTGATTCATTTTAAGACTTGGAAAATCAATACCTAGCTAGGGAGCATGTATTAGGTATTGAATTTTCTTATATTATGATGATTAACTAAAACCCCATTCTTGGGGGTTTGACAATGTTTTTAATTGTTGAATTTGGCTAAATGGGTGTTAGTTATTATCAATTGTAGTGTTAATTCGAAGTGGGTTTGATTTATTGTTGTGGTTAAATTGCTCTGTTGAATGTTTATTTCAGTATGATTTAGTGTTTTATGCTTGCTTGAGAAAGAAGTGTAAAACCAAGGTGATAAGTTCGCACTCGTAGTCATTGGGTCATGGTGGATCCAGCTCGAGAGAGTTAATCCCAAGACTCATTTTATATATCTAGTTCGAGAGAGTTGGTTCAGTGAGGTTGTGGGATAGTTTCCATATTTAGCACATTGAGGTTCGAGAGAACTCAATTGAAGTGAGGTAGTTGTTTAAGAGAAAATTATCCCATCTAAAGTTCATCCTACCGACAAAGAGTTAGTACTTTTAGTTATCAATTAACACCCATTGAATTAAGTTTAGCAATTAGTTGGTCAATCCCCCAAGTATCTTTCACTTATTTGATCATTCGTAGTTAATTGTTGTGGTTGCTTTCTGATCCAAAACCCCATTACCTGACATTCATGTCACCCTTATAATTTTATTATAAGTTTCCGATAATCTCTATTCCTTCAGATATTGAAATCACTGTTATAACTTCATAATTGAGTTCGAAATCGAACTGCTCCCTATGGGATCGACCCCAACTCATTTGTTGAGTTTATACTGCTTAAGGATTGTCTACACCTAATATCGTGAGGTGTAGTTGATACCTTAATCAAAATGGCACCGCTGCCGGGGAGTGGTGTTAAGAATTCTCTTATCAAAGTTTAATTTGTGATCTTGTTGGTTGTAGTTGAATCGATTTAATTTTTTTTGTGTTTGTGTTGAAGAGAAGAAGAAATGAGTGAGGCAGGGAGTAATGGTAGCCAAGTGGGCCACCAAGGCGATATTGACGATCTTAATAGTGTAAATGACCCAATCCAATTGGGTGTAATTGGTGCAATTTGTCTACCTTCAACGAAGGGAATGCTATATTCCATGTTACTAGCACAACACTCCATCTCCTCTAAATGAAGGGAGTTTATGGAGGATTGGCTCACGAAGACCAACATGAGCATTGCGGAATTTCACGGATGATTGTGGTCCGTTCTCATTCAAGATTGTGTCACAAGAATCAGTCCATCTCAGGTTGTTCCCATTATCTTTGACGGGTGAAGCTAGCAAATGGTTGGCTAAGTTACCGAAGTATTCCATCACCTCTTAGGATGAGCTTACCACGGCATTCAATGTGAGATTCTTTCCCGTGTCGAGGATGATTATACTCTGATTAACATTCAACTACACCTCATCCGGTACTAGCTGTAGACGATTGTTAAGAAGATAAACCCAACAAAAGAGTTGGGGTCGATCCCATAGAGAGTAGTTTAATTTTGAATTCAAATATGAAGTTACAATAGTGATTTTTATAGCTGAAAGAATAGGACTTTTTGATAGCTATTAATAAAATTTGAAAAGTGACAACGATGTCAAAGTGAGGGAGTTTTAGATCAGAAAGCAGCCTCAAAAATTAACTAGGAACAAGAAAATAGGAGAAAGATACTTGGGGGATTGACTAACCAAATTGCTGAACTCAACTCAATGTTTGCAAATTTCTAACCAAAGGTGTTAACTCTTCATGGGTAAGATGGACTTTAGATGAGGTACTTTTTCTCGAACAACTACCTCATTTCAATTGAGTTCACTCGAACCTCAATACCTTAAACATAAAGACCAGTCCACAACCTCACCAACTCCACTCTCTCGAGCTGGATACATAGAATGAGTCTTGGGATTCAATCTCTCGAGCTAAATCCCTCATGACCCACTAACTATGAGTGCCAACTTATCACTTTAGCCATACACTTCTTTCTCAAGCAAGCATAAAACACTAAAATTATATTGAAATAAACATACAATATTATAGTTAAACCACAACAATAAGTCAGACACACTTCGAATTAGCACTAAAATTGATAATAACTAACACCCATCAAGTCAAATTCAACATCTGATCACATTGTCAAATCCCCAAGATTGGGGTTTTAGCTAATCATCATAAAAGGAAGAAATTCAATATCAAATACATGCTCCATAGCTGGGTATTGAAAATCAGAGTTTTAAGATGAATAATGTCTTATCTATTACCATACCCAATTGAAGTCTCTTGCCAAAACTGCTTAAAATCAACAAGAATAGTGTTTTTGTTCTCTCTATTTCGTTCCACAATGATTAGATGTCTTCTCTCTCTTCCAAAAGTCAATTTATATTGATTTGAGATATGGCTCTTTGAGGTTGATCAACGAGGAAAGTCGGGCTTTGCGGCGACTCGCCGATCGTTCCTGTCCATCGTCCATTTCTTCTTCACATTTTGCTCATTTAGACAGTATAACTTTAGGTGATCTAGATCCGGATCACCGATCACTTTCGCGATGCGCCTTTTAGTCCTTTAGCTTGCCTATTCAATTTAATCTTGGTCTTGATCCGTGCGTTTGGCGGTACAATCTTCCTTCACTGATGAAGTCGCGATTCGCCGATAGAGAACACAATTCACCTAAGTTTTTCCTGTTTCAGGTTTAGTGTTATGTAAAATTAGGCAGTTCAAGGGCACTTCGGCGATTCGCCGAGTGCTCTTGGCGATCGTCAAGCTTTCTTTTCTCCCCTTCTTCAGCTTGTGTTGTTCCTATTTGCCTGTTAGTGTCCTTGCTTTGTTCCTCAATCCATATACCTGAAAATCAATGATTTAACATCAGTTTATGGCACCAATTAAGCATTTGAGGACACTAAATGTATAAAAACAACGCCGCAAATGAGTCCAAATCGTGGACTCATCAACACCCCCAACTTAAAATTTTTCTTGTCTTCAAGTTAAACTCTTAATCACCAGTTGAAAAAGGATGTCTCAAATAGTGTTGCATAAGACTTAACATGAATGCACACAACAAGATTCAATTTACTCATGCAATGATCAATTGTTCACTCAAAGATTCAAACTGTGACTCACCATTATCAAAGATGCTCAAGTTCACAATACTTGCTTCAAATGCAAGTTCAATCTCAACAAAGGTACTCAAATGCCCTCACAACAAGGATCATTCCCTATTCACACAAAGTTCTTCAACAATTTATTGATTCGAAATCACATACGACTCTCACACTCACAAAGATGAACACATGCATGACTTTACCCATAGGTTTGCCCTTATATTTCAATCAACATTCGTTTAAGCTTACGCAAGATCACAAAGGTCTTTTCAACGCTTGTAATGGGGCTGAGTGTAAAGGTATGGTCATTTAGGCTCAGTGGTTGTTACCCTCATGAAATGTGGTTTGAACCTCACTTTCTTCCTTTTCTTCAATATTTTGATAATGCTCATAATTCACCCCATTATTCTACTTCAGATGGACTACTGGATACCCTATTTCTTTTGCAACTTCCACTACTTTATTTCACAACTTTTTCATTCTTTTTCTTTTGCTCTTCTTTTCTTGTTTTTTTTTTACATGAAGGAGTTCCATCTTTTTCAAAACCATTGCTCAAAGGGGGGATTTTTTCACACTTCTTGATTTACCTTCTCTTTTCACCACACCCCTAACTTAGGCTTTTTGCCTAAGTTGGCTATTCAAACTAAACCACACTTAATGAGAGTTATGGGTGAATGGATAAAAAGGTGTCATAATTGTTCAAGTTTCTTCCAAGAAAGTTATAAGGCTCAAAAGGGTTCAAGCAAGGTTCACACATCTCACAAGGTTAGCCACAAAATAGGTATATTGTCAAATTGTTTAACTCTTTCAAATGATTGCCTAAGATCATTTCAAGTATTTGCATCACTTAGTCAACCGGACAAACGCAGAAAATTCTAGGTGTCATCACACACAATGTTCAAGGTAATCTCATCACACAAAGCATTGGCACCAAAATCAAACAAGACTTCACACTTTCTAGCTAGTGTACAATGTTCATTACAAGAGACTCATTCAATAACCGGCTAGTCACAACGAGATGCTTAAAGTTCACAGATTGTTTATGCAGCTTCTTTTGGCCTCATCGTAGCCGCACATTCATTTCGTTCAATTAAGAGAACTATTCGAGTCATTGGTATTGGTTACCGATACTCGAATACAAGAGAAGAAAAGACATAACAACAAGACTCCTACCACCCCACCAAAAGCATCCAACATTGTCCTCAATGTGAGTAGAGAGAAAACATTAACAAAAATAAAGATAAAATACTGGCACTCAAACAAACAGAGTAGGGTGACAAGGAATCTTCACTAAGTGCCCATTTGGCGAAAGCTTGCTGCAATCGTTGAACTGTTCAACGAATCACCAAGTTGCCTGGAGCTCACCGAATTTTCTAGTATGTAACCATTCCATTTTGGGGCAGGAGGGCAAATAAGATCGAGTCCACTGAATAACATCGGCGCATCGCATAATGGATGTGACACCTTGCCAAAAGATCCAAGACTCCAGGCTATAAAGGCTAGTGCAAAAAGGCAGAGAAAGTTGGGTCGCCAAATCACCTCGGCGAATCACCGAGTGGTGCATGTATCCCGCCTAATGTTCCAATGTCTCAGCCAACTATTGACGCCAGGAAGGCGATCAACTTCGTGATCACCAAACTTACTCAGTAAACCGCCAAAGGAGTCTTAGCTTCGCAAAATCACCTACACCTGCACATTCAGCACACATTATTCTAAACAACTAACACTTGGGTTGCCTCCCAAGAAGCGCCTTATATAACATTGCGGAACGACGTGGAAATTCTTTCAAGCATTTGACAGGTACACCACTTCAATCACAGAAAATTCATGGCATTCTCCAAAATACAACTTCAAGTGTTTCCCATTTACCTTAAAGGCAGTGCCCTCTTTACCTTCGACTTCAATGGCTCCATTTGTGAAAACCCGTGTTACTCTAAGTGGGCCTGACCATTTTGATTTGAGCTTTCCCGGAAAGAGTCTCAGTCGAGAATTATATAGCAACACCCAATCTCTAACTCGGAACTCCCTCCTAAGGATTTTAGAATCATGCCACTTCTTTATTTTTTCCTTGTAGAGGGTGGGCCTGACCATTTTGATTTGAGCTTTCCCGGAAAGAGTCTCAGTCGAGAATTATATAGCAACACCCAATCTCTAACTCGGAACTCCCTCCTAAGGATTTTAGAATCATGCCACTTCTTTATTTTTTCCTTGTAGAGGGTTGAACTTTCATATGCCCTAAACCAAAATTCATCCAATTCATTTAGTTGATCTACTCTTCCTTTTGAAGTTTTTGCCCAGTCTAGATTCAGAGTCTTTAATGCCTATAATGCTTTGTGTTCCAATTCAACCGATAAATGGCAAGATTTTCCAAAAACTAGCTGATATGGAGACATACCAATTGGTATCTTCTAGGCAGTATGATATGCCCATAGAGCATCATCTAGCTTTCAAGACCAATCAGTCCTATTTGTATTTATAGTCTTCTACTCTTCCTTTTGAAGTTTTTGCCTAGTCTAGATTCAGAGTCTTTAATGCCTATAATACTTTGTGTTCTAATTCAACCGGTAAATGGCAAGATTTTCCAAAAACTAGCTGATATGGAGACATACCAATTGGTATCTTCTAGGTAGTACGATATGCCCATAGAGCATCATCTAGCTTTCAAGACCAATCAGTCCTATTTGTATTTATAGTCTTAGCCAAGATACTCTTGATCTCCCGATTTGAAACATCCACTTGGCCATTCGTTTGAGGATGATATGACGTTTATACTTTATGTCGCACCCCATATTTACTCAATGCGGATGCAAAAAGCCTGTTGCAAAAATGGGATCCACCATCACTAATAATAGCCCGAGGAGTGCCAAATGTAGCAAGGATGTAGTGTTTTAGGAAGTGAACAACACTTTTCAGTTCATTGTTTGGTAGTGCTACAGCTTCGACCTATTTAGAACATAATCTACTACCACCAGAATGTATTTATTACCAAATGAACTCACAAATGGACCCATGAAATCTATTCCCCAAACATCAAATAACTCAACTTTTAGAATAGGTTTGAGGGGAAGCTCATGCCTTCTCGACACTCTACCTTGCTTTTGACATTGTATGCATTTCTTAAAAAATTCATGAGCATCTTGTAAAGAGATGGCCAGTAGTAACCACTTTGAAGAAATTTAGCGGTTGTATGCACTCCACCATGATGACCACCAACCGGTGAAGATGACAAGCATGGAGAATTTCATTGAATTCCTCTTCAGGCATACATCTCCTAATGATATGGTCTGCACATTCTCTGAATAAGTAAGGTTCATTCCAAAATTATTTCTTGACATCGAACAAGAACTTCTTTTGTTGATAGAAGTTTAGTTCTTCCGGTATCAATCCACACACTACATAGTTAGCAAAATCATCATACCAAGGGGTTTGTTGCAGAGTTACTGTGAATACATGTTCATCGGGAAATGCATCATTTATGTCTACCTCCAGCTCGTCATTCTCCTTGCCTTCTAGCCTTGATAGGTGGTCGGCCACCTGATTTTCACACCCTCTTATGTGTTTGACTTCAAACACAAATTCTTGCAACAATAGCACCCACCTTATCAACCTTGGGTTGGCATGTTTCTTTGCCATCAAATAACGCAGAGCAGCATGATTAGTGTGAACAACCACTTTGGTGCCTCGCAAGTATGCCTAAAATTTCTCAAATGCATATATCACCACAAGTAATTGTTGCTTCGTAACTGTATAGTTATGATGAGCACCACTCAGAGTTTTGCTTGCGTAGTAAATGGGATTGAATAGGTTGTTGCGTTTTTGCCCAATAGGACACCTAATGCCATAACGATTGCATCACACATCACTTCGAAGGGTTCCGACCAATCGGGACTAATGATAACCGGGGTGGAAATCAATTTATCTTTCAGACACTTAAAGGCTCCCATACATGCATCATCAAAGTTGAATTTTACTTCCTTCTCCAAGAGTTTGCATAAAGGGTGTGCAATCTTTGAAAAGTCTTTGATGAACCTCCGGTAAAAGCCAGGATTCCCCAAGAAACTACAAATAGCTTTCACCGAGATTCGTTGTGGTAACTTCTCAATTACTTCGATCTTTGCTTTATCAACCTCCAGCCCTTTTTGTGACACTTTGTGACTATGAACTATACTTCCCTAACCATGAAGTGTTATTTCTCCCAATTTAGGACCAAATTTGTCTCCACAACTCTAAAGGACCTGCCCCAAGTTTGCCAAACATGCTTCAAAAGTATCACCCACAACTGAGAAGTCATCCATGAAGACTTCTATCGAATCTTCTACCATATCAACAAAAGTAGATAGCATGCAACGTTGAAATGTTGTTGGAGCATTCCACAACCCGAATGACATTCTTTTGAAAGCAAAAGTTCCATATGGACAACTGAAAGTGGTTTTCTCTTGGTCTTCCGGAGCAATAGAGATTTGATTATATCTGGAGTACCCTTCCAAAAGGCAATACCATCCTCTTTCTGAAAACCGATGAAGCATTTGGTCCATAAAAGGCATGGGAAAGTGATCTTTTTCAGTCCATGAGTTCAACTTTCGGTAATCCATGCATACTCGCAATCCAGTTACTGGTTTCATAGAAACAAGCTCCCCATTTTCATTTAGGACTACCGTAATGCCTCCCTTTTGGGTACACATTGTACCTGACTCACCCATTTGCTATCCTCAATAGGGTAGATCACACTTGCATCCAACCACTTTATTATCTCCTTTTTCACCACCTCTTACATCGGTGGGTTCAATCTCCTTTGATACTCAACACTCGGTTTACACTCGATATCAAGCTAAATTTTGTGAGTGCAAATGCCGGGTAGGATGCCCACGATGTCAGCGGTAGTCCACCCCATAAATTTGATGTATCTTCTCAACACTTCAAGAAGCAACTTTACTTGCCATTCAAGCAAGTCAACTGCAATGATTAGTGATAAGGTGTTATTTGCCCCCAAAAATGCATATCGAAGATGAGCGAGGAGCACTTTCAACTCAAACTTTGGGGGTTCCTCCGTTGATGGCTTGGCGAGTGGATTTTCTCAATTTTTAAGATCAATATCCATCTTTAATAGAGTCTTTGAACATTCCCCCAAACCCAAAAGGGCAGCTACCACCTCATCGTAACCTTGGTCTTCATACTCATCATAGTTTGCAAGCATAGCCTCAAGTGGCTCACTTATGCACATAAAATAGCTCACACTAGGCACTGCTTCATCAGTTACATCAATAGTCAAAACCACATGAATATCTCTTGGGTGCTTGATTGACTTACACACATTAAAAGTTATTTTGTCTTTCTTCACCCGGAACTTAAATTCTTCACTTTCAACATCTACTAATGCTCTCCCGGTTGCTAAGAATGGTCTTCCCAAGATAAAGGGAATTTCAGCATCAATCTTGTAATCAAGGATGACAAAATCATTCAAAAAGATGAATCGATCAACCTTTACCAAGATATCATAGAGTATCATCACGGGGTTCTTGATCGATCGGTCGGCCATCAAGAGCCTCATTGTTGTGGATTTCGGTTCACCCAACCAAAGTTTTTTATAGATTGTGTATGGCATTAGATTTATACTTGCTCCCAAATAACATCGGGCCTTGGCAAATTGGAGCAAACCGATAGTGCAAGGAATGGTGAAGGCTCTGGGATCTTCTTTCTATTTAATCATCTCATTAGTCATAATTGCACTACAACTATGAGAGAGTTCAATTGTTTCGAAGTCCCAGCTTCTTTTCTTTGTGACTAACTCCTTCATAAGCTTGGCATAACCCGGCATCTCCAACAATGCTTCCACTAGTGGGAGATAAATCGATAATATCTTGAACACCGATAAGAACTTCTTGAACTTTTCATCCTCATTTTTCTTCTTGAGATGTTGGGGAATGGAGGAGCTATTTTGGGGAGAGGTTGCACCCCTTTTGGGATTGAGGTGGTTTTTCCTGCATCTTTCTGTGATTATTTGACAAAGCTTTGTTAGATAGGAATCTCTTCTTCATCGATACCTTTGTATTCTTCATGAGCTTGTGCTTCATCATTACCCTTCATAGCACCTACCTCTACTTTTCCACTTTGAGTAACCACAGCCAGATCTCTATCACCATCCTTCACCAAAGTTGTTAGGTGTACAATTTTGCTTTCCCCGTTACTTTTAGCTCCAATTGTGCCAAAGTTGACTCAGCTGACCTTCAAGTAGCTTGATTGCATCAGCATGAGAGTTCACTCTATTGTTTAATGACGAGAAATCAACTTTCATCCCTTTTAGCAAGTCATCCGATCCCTCAACTTTGTCAAGGATGCGGGACAACAAATCATCTACTCGGAGACTACTTGCACTCCCATTTGAATTTGGGCTTTCACTCGATTGTGTTTGATTCTCTTCATGATCATCTTCTCTTTTCCAAGGATCACTTTGCTCATCCCATTCTGGATCTCTTCTTCTTTGTGAGAGTTCCAATCTTGATTCCCACCTCACTGCAAATAGCGTAAGTGGAAACCCTCCTCCCATCTCTGAAAGTTCTAACCTTGATTCTTCTTTATCTTTGAATAGCCTGAGGAAGAACCCTCCTCAACTCTAAACACCCCTCTTGCTCCTTTGGGTTTTCCCCAATTTTCTAACACTTGTGCTTGTAGTAGTTCCATTTGGGATAACATCTTGTTAATGTTCTCATCCCTTTATCTTTCTTTGTCAAGTTGTTCTTGAGTCATTCTAAAGCAAAAATACGAAACTTGAGCTTCTTGAATGTAGTATACTTGATTTATTTTCTTTATGTCGTCAAGAAGAAATGAAGCCACCTCAAATGATTGCAACATTATTCCACCTCGAACCAATTGATCAGCTATTCCTTCATTCACCGAATCAAGACTTCGATAGAAGTATTGTAGTAGCACATTGTTTGGAAGCCCATGAGTTAGGTATTGAAGTACTAGCTTCTTGAACCTCAACCACGTTTCATGGATAGGTTCCCCTTCTAATCTCTTGAAACCTTGAATGTTGTCTCTGAGTTTCATCATCCTCAATGGGGGAAAGCACGTGAGTCGGTGATTGAATGCTGTGGCAAGCTCATCCCAAGATGTGATGGAATTCTTCGGTAACTTAGCTAGCCATTTGCTAGCCTCACCCGTCAGAGATAATGGGAATAAACTGAGACGGACTTATTCTTGTGATACATTCTTGAATGAGAACGGACCACAAACATCTATTAAATTCCGCATATGCTCATGTGGGTCTTTGTGAGTCAACCCTCTGTAGAGTCCCTTCATTTGCAGGAGATGGAGAGTTATGCTAGTAACATGTAATATATCATTCTCTTCGGTTGATGGTAGACAGATTGCACCAATTCCACACAATTGGATTGAGTTATGCACACTATTAAGATCTTCAATATCACCTTCATGGCCCATTTGTCTACCTTTAATCTCTACCTCACTCATTTCTTCTTCTGCTAAACACAACCAACACAAACACAAACACAAACACAAAACAAATCAAATCGATTCAACTACAGCCAACAAACTCACTAATCAAACTTCGATAAGTGAATACTAGAAAACACAACTCCCCAGGAGCAGCGCCATTTTGATTAACGTATCAACTACACCTCATCTAGTACTAGGTGTAGATGATCATTAAGCAGTATAAACCCAACAAAAGAGCTAGGGTCGATCCCACAAAGAGTAGTTTTATTTTGAATTCAAATATTAAGTTACAATAGTGATTTTTATAGCTAAAGGAATAGGAGTTTTTGAGAACCTATTAATAAAATTTGAAAAGTGATAATGATGTCAAAGTGAGGGAGTTTTAGATCAGAAAGAAGCCTCAACAATTAACTAGGAACAAGCAAATAGGAAAAAGATACTTGGAGGATTGACCAACCAAATTGCTGAACTCAACTCAATGGGTGCAAATTGCTAACCAAAAGTGTTAACTCTTCATGGGTAAGATGGACTTTAGATGAGGCACTTTTCTCTCGAACAACTATCTCATTTCAATTGAGTTCTCTCAAACCTCAAGTCTCTAAACATAAAGACCAGTCCACAACCTCATCACCTCCACTCTCTCGAGCTGGATACATAGAATGAGTCTTGGGATTCACACGCTTGAGTTGAATCCATCACGACCCACTAACTATGAGAGCCAACTTATCACTTTAACCATACACTTCTTTCTAAAGCAAGCATAAAACAGTAAAATTATATTGAAATAAACATACAATAGGGTAGTTAAACCACATCAATAAGTTAGACCAACTATGAATTAGCACTAAAATTGATAATAACTAACACCCATCAAGTCAAATTCAACAACTATCTCATTGTCAAACCCCAAAGATTGGGGTTCTAGCTAATAATCATAAAAGGAAAAAATTTAGTACCTAATACATGTTCCATAGCTGGGTATTGAAAATTGGAGTTTTAAGATGAATAATATCTTATCTATTACAATACCCAATTGAAATCTCTTGCCAAAATTGCTTAAAATCAACAAGAATAATGTTTTTGTTCTCTCTATTTCATTCCATAATGACTGGATGCCTTCTCTCTCTTCCAAAAGTCAATTTATACTAATCTGAGATATGGATATTTGGGATTGATCGGCGAGGAAAGTCAGGCTTCACCGACCAGTTGGCAACTAACCGATTGTTCTTGTCCATCGCCCATTTCTTCATCACATTTTCCTTATTCAAACACTGTAACTTTAGGTGGTCTAGATCGAGATCACCAATCACTTTCGTGATGCACCTTTTATTCCTTTAGCTCACCAATTCAATTTCATCTTGGTCTTGATCCGTGCGTTTGGCGGTACAATCTTCCTTCACAGATGCAGTCGGCGATTCGCCGATAGAGAACGTTGTTCGCCTAAGCTTTTCCCATTTCAGGCTCAGTGTTCTATAAAATTAGGCGGTTTAAGGTTACTTCGGTAATTCATCGAGCACTCTGGTGATCGTCATGCTTGATTTTCTCCCCTTCTTCAACTTGTGTTGTTCCTTTTTGTCTGTTAGTGTCCTGGCTTTGTTCCTCAATCCATATACCTAAATATCAAAGATTTAACATCAGTTTATGGCACCAATTAAGCATTTGAGGACACTAAATCTATATAAATAACGCCCTAAATTAGTCAAAATCTCGGACTCATCATACTCAGAGACAACATTCAAGGTTTCAAGCAATTGGAAGATGAACCAATCCATGAAACGTGGTTGAGGTTTAAGAAGCTATTACTTCAATATCTGACTCATGGACTTCCAAACAACGTGCTGCTAAAATACTTCTATAGAAGTCTTGACTCGGTAAATAAAAGAGTAGTTGATCAATTGGTTCACGGAGGAATAATGTTGCAATCATTTGAGGTAGCTTCATTTATTCTTAATGACATGACGAAAATAAATCAAGCATGGTAACCTCAAGAAGACCAAGTTTCACCTTTTTGTTTTAGGATGATGCAAAAACAACTTGATAAGGAAAAATAAAGGGATGAAAACATCAGCAAAATGTTATCCCAAATGGAGCTACTACAAAAACAAGTGCTAGAATATGTAGGCAAACCCAAAGAAGCAAGGGGAGTTTTTAGAGTCGAGGAGGGTTCTCACTCGTTCTACTCAAAGTCGGGGGATAATCCAGGTTAGAGCTCTCACAAGGTTGAGGAGGGTTTCCACCCAATCTACTTGAAGCAGGGTGGGAATCAATGTTGGAAATCTCACAAAGAAGAAGAGCGGAGACGATACTATCAACAATGGGCCGAACTAAGTGACCATTGGAGAAGAGAAGATGATCATGAAGAGGACCACACGCAAGCGAGTGATAGCCCAAAATCAAAGGGTAGTTCAAGTAGTCTACGAGTGGCTGATTTGTTGTCTCGCATCCTTGACAAGGTTGAGAGCTCTTATGACATGTTAAAAGGGATGAAAGCCGATTTCTCGTCATTAAACAATAGAGTGAACTCTCATGCCAATGCAATCAAGCAACTTGAAGGTCAGTTGAGTCAACTTTCAGCATAATCGGAACCCAAAGTAATGGGGAAAGGCAAAGCCATATACATAACAACTTTGAGGAAGGATGGTGACAAATATATGGCTTTGGTTACTCGAAGTTGAAAGGCAGTGGTAGGTGATATGAAGGGTAATGATGAAGCACAAGCTCATGAAGAATAAAAAGATACTGATGAAGAAGAGATTTCCATCCAACAAAGCCTTGCCAAGGAGTTACAAAAAGATAAAGGAAAGATCACCTCAATCACAAAATTGGTGCAACCTCTTCCCAAAATAACCCCTCCATTTCCCCAACGTCCCAAGAAGAAAAATGAGGATGAGAAGTTCAAGAAGTTCTTATCAGTGTTCAAGACACTCCCTATAAATCTATCATTAGTGGAAGCATTGTTGGAGATGTCAGGTTATGCAAAGTTCATGAACGAGTTAGTTAGAAAGAAAATAAGCTTGGACTTCGAGACAATTGAATTCTATCTTAGTTGTAGCGCAATTATGACTAATGAGATGATTAAAATGATCGAAGATCTGGGAGCATTCACCATACCTTGAACTATCGGTATGCTCCAATTTGGCAAAGCCCTATGTGATTTGGGAGAAAGTATAAATCTAATGCCATATGCAATCTATAAACAATTTGGGTTGGGTGAACCAAAATCCACAACAATGAGGCTTCTGATGGCAGACCGGTCGTGTGGGGATACTCTATGATAGCTTGGTAAAAGTTGACCGATTCATCTTTCTGGCTGATTTTGTCATCTTTGATTGCAAGATTGATGCTGAAATTCCCATTATCTTGGGAAGAACATTGTTAGCAATCGGGAGAGCACTAGTGGATGTTGAAAGTGGGGAATTGAAGTTTCGGGTGAACAAAGATGAAGTCACCTGTAATGTGTGTAAGTCAATGAAGCACCCAAGCAATATTTATGTGGTATTGAAAATTTATGTAATTGATGAAGCAGTGGCTAGTGTGAGCCATTTGATGTGTATGAGTTAACCGCTTGAGGTTGTGCTTGCAAACTATGATGAGACCGAAGTCCAAGGTTACGATGAGGTGGTAGCTGCCCTTTTGAGATTAGGGGAATGTTCAAGGAACCCATTAAAGCTGGATATTGATCTAAAGAATCGAGAAAATCCTCCCACCAAGCCATCAACGAAGGAACCACCAAAGCTAGAGTTGAAAGTGCTCCCCACTCATCTTCGATATGCATTCTTAGGGGAAAATAACACCTTACTCATAATCATTGCAGCTGACTTACTTGAATGGCAAGTAAAGTTGCTTCTTGAAGTGTTGAGAAGATACATCAAAGTTATTGGGTGCACTATCGCTGACATTGTGGGCATCCCACCCGGCATTTGCACTCACAAAATTCAACTTGATAGTGAGTGTAAATCAAGTGTCGAACACCAAAAAAGATTGAACCCACTGATCCAAGAGGTGGTGAAAAAGGAGATAATAAAGTGGTTGGATGCAGGTGTGATTTACCTTATTGCGGATAGCCAGTGGACGAGTCTGGTAAATGTGTACAAAAAAGGGAGGCATCAAGGTAGTCCCAAATGAAAAGAGAGAGATTGTTTCTATGAGACCAGTAACCGGATGGAGAGTATGCATGGACTACCGAAAGTTAAATTCTTGGACCGAAAAAGATCACTTTCCCATGTCTTTTATGGATAAAATGCTCGATTGTCTTTCAGAGCGAGGATGGTATTGCTTTTTGGATGGGTATTCCGGCTATAATCAAATCTCTATTGCACCGGAGGACCAAAAGAAAACCACTTTCACTTGTCCATATGTAACTTTTTTCTTTCAAAAGGATGACATTCGGGTTGTGTAATACACCAGCAACGTTTCAACATTGCATGCTATCTATTTTCGCTGATATGGTAGAAGATTCAATGAAAGTCTTTATGGATGACTTCTCAGATGTGGGCGATACTTTTGAAGCATGCTTAACACACCTGGGGCAGGTCCTTCAAGATGTGTGGAAACAAATTTGGTCCTAAATTGGAAGAAATTTCACTTAATGGTTAGGGAAGGTATAGTTCTTGGTCATAAAGTGTCACAAAAAGGGCAAGAAGTTGATAAGGCAAAGATCAAGGTAATTGAGAAGATACCACCACCAATCTCAGTAAAAGGTATTCATAGTTTCTTGGGGCATGCTGGTTTTTACCAGAGGTTCATCAGACTTCTCAAAAATTGCACACCGCTTGTGCAAATTTTTGTAGAAGGAGGTGAAATTCAACTTTGATGATGCATGTATGGTAGCCTTTCAGTGCTTGAAAGAAAAATTGATCTCTACCCGATTATCATTAGTCCTGATTGGTCGGCACCTTTTGAAGTGATGTGTGATGCAAGTGGTACGACATTAGGTGTCGTGTTGGGGAAAATATGCAACAAGTTATTGCATATCCCATTTACTACACAAGCAAAACCCTGAATGGTGCTCAGCGTAACTACACGATTATTGAGAAAGAATTACTTGCGGTGGTATATGCATTTGAAAAATTTCGGGCATACTTGCTAGGCACTAAAGTGATTGTTCACACTGATCACACAGCTCTGAGTTATTTAATGGCAAAGAAAGATGCCAAGCCATGATTGATAAGATGGGTGCTATTGTTGCAAGAATATGACTTTGAAGTCAAAGATAAAAGAGGTTGTGAAAATCAGGTGGCTGATCATCTATCTAGGTTAGAAGACAAGGAGAATGAAGAGCTAGAGGTAGACATCAATGAATCATTTCATGATGAACAGGTATTCACGGTCACTCTAAAACAAACTCCTTGGTATGCTGATTTTGCTAACTATGTAGTGTGTGGACTGATGCCGGAGGATCTTGTAACACCCCTTATGAACTAGTAAGACCTAGCTAAGGCTTGACTAAATCTAGTAGGTTGAACTAGATCCTCACATGTTATTTTATAGTTGGGAACTTGTTTAAATGATGAAAATGGCTTTTGAAGTTAGTTTTAGGAGATTTGAGGTCAAACGTCAAGAAATGACTATAACGTCCGGAAACTAGTCATTTGAACTAGTGAGTTGTAAGGGTCATGTCGTTGAAGTTTGGAGTGTTGTTTGAGGGTGAAAACTTGTAGAAGTGGCTTTCATACTTATATGGACATGTTTAGGGGTTAAAAGTCTGGGTACGACTCCCCAAGGACCACCCAAGGGGTCCTTGAGGAGGACCCCAACACTGCCCAAAAGCTGTCAAAAACAGCTTGACCTACGGCACCTATCCACGCCCCTTAGACCAATCCACGCCCTGTAGATCATGGACGTGGGTCAAGACTTAGTCTAGGGATGCTTGGCCTCCATTTTTGAGCCCCAGCCCCAAACCACAGAAGCTCAGTACATCCAGTAGAGCCATCCACGGTCCGTGGATGGACAACCGTAAATGCTGCAAGTTTCGGCAGTTTTTATTTTAAGTTAGGGGTCTTAGTTTTAATTAGTTATTTAATTAGGGGTTAGGAGGGACGATTATATAACTAATTAACTTCCTATATAAACTATTTAAGCCATTAAAACACTTCATTAACTCATTATAACCGAAGACCCCAAAACAAAACCTTCCCTACCAAACTACTTTCTCTCTAAAGAACTCCATTGAAGACTCCATGCTTTCAAATCAATTTCTTCAAGGTTTATCAAGATTTTTCAAGGTAATTTCGTGGATTCTCATCTAATAGGTATAGGTGGTCTTGATCCTTGTATAGTCTTCCATACAAGGAGCTAATTCAAAGAACATTTCAAATCACAAAAAGTTAGGTTTTCACTCAAACTCATGGGTTCTTGCATCAAATATTTTCAATTGATAAACTATGTTTATATTGATGTTTAATGGATGATTTTAAGATGAAAAACTCTATGAACCCATGATTTCTCTAAATTCCTAAATTTTGCCTTATGAAGTGGGTTATTTGATTATGAATGAATGATGATGCATTCTTTCTTAGATTGGTTTAGATTATTGATTTGTATCATTATCTATGTATAATTATGGTTGATTGTTGGTGAATTGAGGAATTGTTATCATAGCCTTGAAAGGACAATTTGACCTAATTTGCTTGTTGAAGTAGTGTTGTGATTGAACTATTGATCCACTTGAAAGGTGGAGGTGTTTACTTACTTGTATAGTGATCCACTTGAAATATGGAGGTGTTTACTTATCATGTTCATTGTGATCATGGCCTTGAAGGCATAACTTGATGAATTGAAGTATTATCATGATGTTGTATATAGGAATGTGGTGTGTGTGATCTAATTAAATGAAAGGTGATCATGTTTAGAAGTTACTTGTGTTAGGATTGAATGTTATCTGTCTATTAACACTTGTGAATGATGGTGACTATGTGAAAGGCTATTCACACACACATGAATGAATGAATGAATGAAGCTTAATGTTAATGTTAATGAATGTTGAGTCAATTTAAAGGTTATTCTTGATTGTACTCTAATGAATGAAATGGGGTTCCTAGGTGAAAGGCTATTCTCATTTTCGAATCTATGAGCTTTCCAATGAATGAATGTTGAGTTGGGATGGATGCCCTCACGTGAGTTGAGACGGGGTATCTAGCAGCAATCTCTTATCCCTTAATGATGAATGAATGTAATGTACTCCGTGGGGAATAATGTCAAGCACCAAGTGGATTTGAAATGAGATGGAAGCCCTCACGTGAGTTGAGGTGGGGTTTCTAGTAACAATCTCTTGAGATGGATGCCCTCACGTGAGTTAAGGCGGGGTATCTAGTAGCAATCTCCCTCTCCCATACCTATGTGCCCACATAGGTCTAGCTAGTGGATCCACTTAAGCTAAAGAACAATGGTCCTACCTTAGGCAAGTAGGAATCCCTTATTCGGTGAGGGTGACACCGGTATTCCATGTCAAGCTCTCATGGTCTATGTCGGTTAAGGCTTACCCTCACAAAGAATGTTACTGAACTATGGCTTCTTAAGGATGTACTACTTAGTGTAGGTGGTGGTATGGGATGTCATCTATGCATTGTACAAGTAGGCATTTGAGAGAGGTCATGGTGTGTTCCTTATAATGTTAATGAATGAATGGGCTCTTGTGATGATGTGTCTAATAAATGAATGTATTCTTAATGAAGCTAATGAATGGTGACTTCAATGCATGAATGTGTCCTAAATGAACCTAATGAAGAACGTTGACTCTTAAATGCTTATATGCTAGAATGTAAAGATGCATGCTATACTTATGTTGTATAATGAATGACTTGCTTGTTATGACTTGATGAATGTGAATGTGCCTTGTCTAGGGTGACTTCAAAGGAACACTTAGTGTGAGTAGTAGTATGGGATGCTACTTTCCCAATGCATAAGTGTGACTTAGAGTTATCTTAGGTGATGGTCCTTATGTGATGATCATGTCTTATATAATGTTATATCTCTTATGAATGATCATTGTTGAAGTTGGGAAGGTTGCATGTGAGTTCACCTTTGGTGACTTTAGGGTGATGTTTTGGTGTGGATGGTGGTATGGGACGCCATCCATACATTGCACAAAGTGTTGCCTAAGGGTTACTTGAGGTGAATGGTTAAAGGTAAAGGTAATGGGTTTATAAGTTGAATATGTCTCTATTGTGATTAATGACTTGTATGTTGGTTATGATTGAATATTATGACTCTTATACGTGTATTTCAAGAAGTTTTACCAAAATAGCATAAAAGCATGTTCTTCAAACAAATGTCCTTTCCATTATGTTTTTGCATGGCTATCATACTTAGTACTTAATTGTGCTAACCCATTCTTCTTCTATGTTTTACTACAAGTGTAGGTTGTGGTAACTAAGTGGGATTCCCTAGTTGAAGTGCTTGGATTGCTATATCTCCAAGTTTTGGTATGTCCTCATGGATTCGAGGACAAATGTTTAGAAGTTTTCTCTTATGTTTCATTTTGATGTAATAGAGACTTAGAACTCTTTCGATTGTAAGGGGCCATGTCCCTATTATGTTTTGAGATTGTGTCTAAGATGGTCATGTGAGACTTAGTCTTCCGCTTGCGTATAAATGTTTTAAATATTGATGACTTTTGAATAGTATGGTTTTGAATAAAAAGGTTTTTAATTCTTTATGATTTCTACTACCTATGCGATGAATGAATGCTATGAGGCTTGTATTAGACCCCTTCGGGGTCTACTACGCCGTGTTATGACTAGGGGGTGCTCTCGGGTCGTGAAAGACCTGAACTTCTATCAACAAAAGCGATTCTTGTTCAATGTCAAGAAACACTTTTGGGATGAGCCATATTTATTCAGAGAATGTGCAGACCATATTATTAGGCTATGTGTACCTCAAGAGGAATTCAATTAAGTTTTCTATGCTTGTCATGCTACACCGGTTAGTGGTCATCATAGCGGCGTGCGTACATCTGCTAAAATTCTTCAAAACTACTGGACATCCGTCTACAAAGATGCTCATGAATTTGTCAAGAAATGTATACAATGCCAAAAACAAAGTGGGGTGTCCAGAAGGCATGAGTTGTCTCTTAAGCATATTCTGGAAGATGATTCATTTAATATTTGGGGCATAGATTTCATGGGTCCATTTGTGAGCTCGTTTGGTAATAAGTACATTTTGGTGGCTGTAGATTATGTTTCTAAATGGGTGGAAGTTGTGGCACTACCCAAAAATAAAGGGAAAAGTGTTGTTCAGTTCTTAAAGTGCTACATCTTTGCTAGGTTTGGCACCCCTCGATCTATTATTAGTGATGGTGGTTCACATTTTTGCAGCAGGCTATTTGCATCTGAATTGAGCAAATACTTGGTGAGACATAAACTGACAACGCCATATCATCCTCAAATGAGTGGCCAAGTGGAAGTTTTGAATAGGGAGATTAAGAGTATCTTGGCTAAGACTGTGAATGCAAATAGGATTGATTGGTCTCGGAAGCTAGATGATGCTCCTTGGGCATATCACATTGCCCACAAGACACCAATTGGCATGTCCCCATATCAGCTAGTTTTTGAGAAAATCTTGTCACTTACTGGTTGAACTGGAACACAAAGTATAATGGGCATTAAACGCTTTAAATTTGGATTGGGTAAAGTCTTCAAAAGGAAGAGTAGATCAGCTAAACGAATTAGATGAATTCAGGTTTAGGGCATATAATAGTTCAGCCCTCTACAAAGAGAAGATGAAGAAGTGGCACGATTCTAAAATCCTTAGGAGGGAGTTCTGAGTTGGAGATTGGGTGTTTCTATACAATTCTCGACTGAGACTCTTTCCGGGAAAGCTCAAATCAAAGTGGCCAGGCTTACTTAGAGTGGCACGAGTGTTCGCAAATGGAGCCATTGAAGTCGAAGGCAAAAAGGGTCCTGCCTTCAAGGTGAATGGGTAACGCTTGAAGTTATATTTTGGAGAATGCCATGAAATTTTATTGATTGAAGTGGTGTACTAAGAAGATGCTTGAAAGCATTTCCACGTCATGCCATGACATTAAATATGGCAATTCTTGGGAGGCAACCCAAGTGTTAGTTGTTTTGAATAATGTGTGTGGATGTGCAGCTGTGGGTGATTTTACGATGCTAAGACTCCTTATGCTATCCACCGAGTGGGTTCAGCGATCACGAATTTTCTCACCTTTGTGGCATCAACAGTGGGCTGAGATACTGGAATAGCGGGAGAAATACATACACCACTCAGCGATGCGTCGAAATGATTGGGCAAGCCCGACTTTCTCTGTCCTTTGCACTATCCCCAAAAGGTCAGAGTCCTGGAACTTTTGGTGAGGTTTCACATAAACTAGGCGAAGAGCCGATGCTACTCGGTGGACCTGTCATTCTCCGCCTTCCTGCCCCAAAATGGAGTGGTTACATACTGGATATTTCAGCGAGTTTAATGCAACTTGGCAGTTCGCCGATTGGTTCACTGATAGCTGCAATTCTTCGCCAAATGGCTGCCTAGTGAAGATTCCTTTTCACCCTGCTCTGTTTGTTTGAGTGCCAGTACTTTATCTTTTTTTTTGTCATTTTTGGTTTATCTTGTGTAGTGTTCGTTCTCTGCTAACATTGAGGACAATGTTGGATGCTTTTAGTAGGAGTGTTAGGAGTCTTTTGTTCTATCGCAATTTTTAAGTATCAGGTGTGGTCAATACCGGTGACCTAAATAGTGCTCTTAATTGAATTAAATGAATGTGTGGCTACGATAAGGCAAATGAAGTTGCATAGATAATATGTGAACTTTTAGCATCTTGTTATGACTAGCCGGTTGTCGAATGAGTCTCTTGTAATGAATATTGCACACTAGCTAGAAAGTGTGGAGTCTTGTTTGATATTAGTACCAATTCCTTGTGTGATGAGATTACTTTGAAAATTGTGTGTGATGACACCTAGAATTTTCCCCATTGGTCCGGTTTATTGAGTGATGCAACCACTTGAAATGATCTTAGGTAACAATTTTGAAGAGTGAAACAATTTGACAATATACCTCTTTTGTGGCAAACCTTGTGAGATGTGTGAACTTTTCTTGACCCCTCCTGAGCCTTACACCTTTTCTTGAAAGAAACTTGAGCAATTATGACCTCTCTTTATCCATTCACCCATAACATTCATGAAGTATGGTTTGTTTGAATAGCCAACTTAGGCCAAAAACCTAAGTTGGGGGTGTGGTCAAAAGAGAAGGAAAGTCGAGAAGTGTGAGAAATCCCCTTGAGTGATGGTTTTGAAAAAGATGGAACCCTCCATGTAAAAAAAACAAAAAGAGAGAATAGAAAAGGCAATGAAAAAGAAGAAAGAAAAGAAAAAGACTGAAAAAGTTGTGTAATAAAGTAGTGTAAGTTGCAAAAGAAAATGGGTATTTGGTAGTTCATGAATAATGGGGTAGATTACAAGCATGTTTGAAATGTTAAAGAAAAGGAGAAAAGTGATGTTCAGACCATACTTGATGAAGGTGGAAGGCACTAAGCCTATATGATCATACCTTTACACTCAACCCCATTACAAGCCTTGAAAAGACCTTTGTGATCTTGAATGAGCTGAAACGAATGTCGATTGGAAAATAAGGGCAAACCTATGGGTGAAGTCATGCATGTATTCATCTTTGTGAGTGAGAGAGTTGTATGTGATTCTGGAACCTTAAACTGTTCAGAAATTTTGTGTGATTATCGAATCGTCTTTGTTGTGTGGGCATTTGAGTATCTTTGTTGAGCTTGAACTTGCATTTGAAGCAAGTATTGTGAACTTGAGCATCTTTGATAATGGTGAGTCAGAATTTGAATCTTTGAGTGCACAACTGATCATTGAATGAGTAATTTGAACCTTCTTGTGTGCATTCATGTTGAGTCTTATGTATGACTATTTGGGACATCTTTTTAAATTGTTGATCTTGAGTTTTACTTGAGGACAAGCAAAAGTTTAAGTTGGGGGTGCTGATGAGTCCGAGATTTAGACTCATTTAGAGCTTAGTTTGATTGTTTTTAGTGTCCTCAAATGACTAATCTATGCTATAAAATGATGTTAGGACCTTGATTTTCAGCATTACAGGCTAAGGAGCAAAAGCAAGGATAACAACTAGCATAAAGGAACCAGCAAGCTGAAGAGATGGAGAAAAGTGATCCTAATGATTGCCAAAACCACTCAGCGGTCTGCCGAGTGGCTCCTAGCCTGCCTAGTTTTACAGTACACCATGTGCAAAATGAGAGTAATTTGAGCAAACTGTGTTCCATATCAGCGAGTCGCCGAATTGATCGGCGAAGAGACGTATCGCCGAAAGCACTAAAGGAGAAGTAAAACTGCAAGCAAATTGGCGATGCAAAGGAACAAAGGGCACATCATGGAAGTGATCGGAGATCCCGATATAGACCGCCTAAATTTACAGTGCATGTTGGATGAAAACATGAAGCAAGAAGACGATGGACAAGGTCGATTGGCGAATCGCCGATTGGTCAGTGAAGCCCGACTTTCCTCGCCGACCAACCCCAAAAAAGTTAAATCTTAGATTAGTATAAATTGATTTTTGGAAAAGAGAGAAGAGATTCAGCAATTATGGAACGAAATAGAGAACAAAAATACTATTCTTGTTGATTTGAAGCAATTTTTGTTAGAGATTTCAAGTAGGTGATGTAATAGAAAGAGGTTTTATTCATTTTAAGACTTGGATAATCAATACCCAGCTATGGAGCATGTATTAGGTACTGAATTTTTTTATTTAATGATAATTAACTAAAACCCCATTCTAGGGGGTTTGACAATGTAATTAATTGCTGAATTTCGCTAAATTGATGTTAGTTATTATCAATTGTAGTGCTAATTCGAAGTGAGTCTGATTTATTGTTGTGATTAAATTTCTTTGTTGAATGTTTATTTCAGTATGATTTAGTGTTTTATGCTTGCTTGAGAAAGAAGTGTAAAACCAAGGTGATAAGTTGACACTCGTAGTCATTGGGTCATGGTGGATTCAACGAGAGAGAGTGAATCCCAAGACTCATTCTATGTATCTAGCTCGAGAGAGTGGGTGTAGTGAGGTTGTGGGCTGGTTTCCATATTTAGCACATTGAGGTTCGAGAGAACTCAATTGAAACAAGGTAGTTGTTCAAGAGAAAATTATCTCATCTAAAGTTCATCCTACCAACAAAGAGTTAGTACTTTTGGTTATCAATTAACACTCATTGAGTTAAGTTTAGCAATTAGTTGGTCAATCCCCCAAGTATCTTTCACTTATTTGATCACTTGTAGTTAATTGTTATGGTTTCTTTCTAATCCTTAACCCCATTACCTGACATTGATGTCACCCTTCTAATTTTATTTAAAGTTTTTGATAATCTCTATTCCCTCAGCTATTGAAATCACTGTTATAACTTCATAATTGAATTCGAAATTGAACTGCTCCCTATGGGATCGACCCCAACTCATTTGTTGGGTTTATACTGCTTAACGATGTCTACACCTAGTATCAGATGAGGTGTAGTTGATACGTTAATCATGTTGCTCCACGGACACGACATGGATGAATAAAAATAATTCCTCACCTGGTCGTGCTCTTTATTTTTCTTCTTTTCTGCCGCAGTATCCAGGTTAGCTTTCTTCCACTTATTTCTTTTCTTTTTTCTAAATTAATTATGTACTAAAAGTGATAACTTTTATTCACTTATTTTTATTATATATGGGCCAAATAGTATAGGATCTTACATAGATTTTAGACTTTGCCCATTATTTATCAACTAGCTTAATTATTTAAAAATTATCCGTCAATTAATTAAATCAAGTTAAATGAATAGTTCAAAATTCCTAAAAATGACCTTCTGGGTCACTACACCACCTAACTCATCATGTACTGAAAGTTATGGTCCTTTGAAGTTGACCCAAAAGTCACAACTTAAGCTTAACCTGAACAAATCTCAAATTAGCTCTTTCCTAATTAGTTCTTTCTAAGTTTAGCTCTTTCTAAGGCCGAGGTGTTACAATATCTCCTCTTGGGGAACATTCGTTTTCAAATGAGATCACTCTAAATATACTATGGGTGGCAACATCTAACACCCAGCTCAAACACCCAACATGCAATTTATAATACAACATAGCATATCAATTTGAAAAGTGTTTTACAAAAACTCATTACCTTGGTCTGAATTTCTTCGGATGGAAAGAGATGTGGGTATCTCTTTTTCATATCCTCCTAAGACTCCCAAGTAGCTTCCTTAACAAATTGATTCCTCCACAAGACCTTGACTGAGGCTACCTCATTGGTTCTCAACTTGCAAACTTGACGATCAATTATATCAATGGGTATCTCCTCATAAGATAGGATGTCCTTAATACCAATATTTTCAGTAGGTATAATAAGTGAAGGATTGCCCATACACTTCTTCAGCATTGAAATATGGAATACCGGATGGAATGTTGCTAACTCTGACCGTAGCTCCAACTAGTAAGCTACGTTGCCAATCCTTTTGGGTATCCTGTAAGGACCAATATATCGGGGACTGAGCTTCACTTTCTTGCCAAACCTCATAACACCCTTCATGGGTGAATCCTTCAAGTATATCCAATCATTCAACTCAAACTCCAAGTCTCTTATCCTAACATTTGTATAGGATTTTGGACGACTTTACGATGTTTTCAACCTTTCTCGAATAATATTCAACTTCTCCATAGCTTGATGAACCAAGTCTGGTCCTATCAACCCAGTTTCACTAACCTCAAACTATCTAATAGGAGATCTACATCTTCTCTCGTAAAGAGCCTTATAGGGAGCCATCTGGATATTGAAGTGATAATTCTTGTTGTAAGCAAACTCAATTAGAGGTAAGTGATCATCCCAACTACCCTTGAAATCGATCACACACGCCCTCAACATATCCTCCAAAGTCTGAATTGTGCACTCTACTTTACCATCAGTCTAAGGATGGAAAGCAGTACTTAAATTTACCTTCGAATCCAAACCTTTCCGGAAAGACTTCCAGAATTGTGCGGTGAATTGTGCACCTCTGTATGAAATGATGGAAACCGGAAATCCATTTAGTCTTACTATCTCTTGAATATATAATCTGGAGTAATCTTCTGCTGCATAAGTAGTCTTTACCAGCAAAAAGTGGGCTGATTTAGTCATCCGATCTACAATCACCCAAAATCGAATCATGTTGTTTGCGAGATTACGGCAAGCCAATAATGAAATCCATATTTATCATCTCCTATTTCCATTCCGGAATATCTATATTCCAAGCCATACCAACGGGCCTTTGGTGCTCGACCTTGATTTGTTGGCAAATTAGGCACTTAGCAACGAACTCTACAATACACCTTTTCATACTACTCCACCAATAGACTTCTCTCAAGTTACGATACATCTTTGTGAAACCGGGATAAATCAAATATCTAGAGCTATGAGATTCCTCCATGATTTTCTCTTGGAGTTCATCCACCTTTGGTACACACAATCTACCTTGATACCGCAACATTCCATATGCCCCTTGTTCGAAACCCATTAGTTTCTGCTTATGATCATTTGCCTTTAATTCAAAAAAAACTAGGTCTTGGTCTTGTTTCTCTTTCACTTTAGACACTAGTGATAATTCAGCTCCATTCATCACCACCACTCCACCTTCATTGAAATCTAGCAACCGGACTCCCAAGCATGCAAGTATGTGCACATCTTTGGCTAACTCTTTCTTGCCTTCCTCAACATGGGAAGTACTACCCATAGACAATCTACTTAAAGCATCAGCAACAACATTGGTGTTACCTAGGTGATAGAGAATACTCATGTCATAATCCTTTGGTAACTCCAACCACCTCCTCTATCTAAGTTTAAGCTCTTTCTGACTGAATACATATTAAAGACTCTTGTGATCGGTGAACACATCTACATGAATGCGATAAATATAGTGACTCCATATTTTCAAGGAAAACACTACAACAGCCAACTCTAGATCATGGATTGAGTAATTTCTCTCGTGAATCTTAAGTTGTCTGGAGGCATAAGTTATAACTTTAGCATTATGCATCAAGACACAACTCAGTCCAACTCTTGACGCATTACAATACACAATAAAGCCTTGTGTACCCTCTGATAAGGTCAACACTGGGGCAGTAGTCAACCTAGTTTTCAATTCCTGAAAGCTCTTCTCACAAGCTTCAGACCATTGAAACTTCATTTCCTTCTAAGTCAACTTTATCAAAGGGGATGAAATAGATGAACACCCCTCAACAAACCTCCTATAATAACCAGCCAAATCTAAGAAACACCTAATATCAGTTGGAGATATGGGTCTGGGCCTGTTCTGCATTGCTTCAATCTTTTAAGTGTCAACTCGAATTCCCTTTCCAGATACAATACGACCTAAGAATTCCACAGACTCAAGCCAAAACTCACACTTAGAAAATTTGGCATACAACTCTCTATCTTTGAGAGTTTGGAGAACTATTCTGAGAAGACTAGCATGATCCACCTCATTCCTCAAATAAATGAGAATGTCATCAATAAATACAATAACAAAGATATCAAGTTAAGGCTTAAACACTCTATTCATGAGGTCCATGAACGTTGAAGGAGCATTAGTCAAGCCAAAAAATGTAACAAAAAACTCATAGTGACCATAACGGGTCCTAAATGTTGTCTTTGGAATATCACTCTCTCTTACCCTCAAATGATGGTAGCCAGATCTAAAGTCTATCTTAGAAAAGCAAGTGGCACCGTGAAGTTTATCGAAAAGATCATCAATTCTTGGAAGAGGATATAATCTATACAAATCTTAAGAGAACCATCTTTCTTCCTCACAAATAAGACTGGAGCGCCCCAAGGTGAGACACTAGGTTGAATAAAGCCCTTATCAATGAGATCTTTCAACTGCTCTTTTAACTCTTTCAACTCAGCTAGAGCTATTCTATATGGCAGAATAGATATTGGTCGAGTAGTAGGAAGAATATCTATATCGAAGTCTATTTCTCACTTAGGAGGGACTCCGGGAAGATCATCTGGAAAGACCTCTGGAAACTCACTCACAACTGGAACTAACTGAATAGTTGGTGTCTCAACACTAGAGTCATTAACTCGGACTAAGTGATAGATGCACCCCTTGGAAACTAACTATATGGCCTTAATATATGAAATAGAATGACCCTTAGGTACTGCTCAACTACTCCTCCACTCAATAACTAGCTCATTAGCAAACTGGAACTTAACTACTCGAGTTCTACAATCATCTAAGGCATAACATGCATGAAGCCAGTACATACCTGGAATCATCAAAGTCTACCATATCTAACTCGACTAAGTCAGCCATGGTGTCCTTGTGATCGAAAGAAATGGTACAATCACGATAAACTCTCTCAGCTAGAATAGACTCACCAACAAGTGTAGAAACACTAAAGGGTTCAAGAAGTTGCTCAAGAAGAATATCAAACCTCATAGAAAATTATGGAGTCACAAAAGAGAGACTCGCACCTGGATCAAGCAATGCATATTTATCAAAAGTAAATACTTTGATCATACGAGTGACAACATCAGGTGAATTCTCTTGCTCTTGTCGACTGATGATAGCATACATACAGTTTGATCCTCCACTTGTCCCTGAAGTAGCTCCTCTAGGTGCAACTCTGTCTGGAAGAGCCGCTGAAGAAGATTGCGCTATATTGCCCTATTACCGCCTCTCTACCTATTCTTTGTGAACTCTCTCGTGAAGTGACCTGCTTGACCACACTTGAAGCAACTAGTGGAGCCATAACGACATGCTCCTAGGTGGTTCCTACAACACTTAGCACATGCAGGAGTCTAATTACCTTCTTGTGCCACACTACCTTGAGATTGTGCAGGTCTAGCTCTGATGTTATGTGAATTCTGATTCTTAAACTCTTCTTTGTTCATTGGTGTGGGTGCACTGGAGCAGGTCCAGTTGTCTTTTGTTGAAAGGATGACCGGTTCACATTGCTTTTCTTTTGCCCGGACTCGTTTCCTGTTGTCTTACCCTTCTTGTTCCGAAACTCTTCTCTATCTCTTAGTTTTTCTTCCTCAACCTGTTGCACATAGATTATCAACCTTGTTATGTCCATGTCCCCTATCAACATTGCAGCCTTACCCTCCTTGCCTGACAGATGAGACAATCCAGATATAAATAGACTCATCATGTCTACATGTCAGCAACCATCTCCGGAGCATAGCAGGATAGTTGAGTGAACTTGAGGCTATACTCATGCACACTCATGGATTCCTACTTAAGAGTGAGGAATTCTCTTAGCGTGGCCTCTCTAAGCTCATGGGGGAAGAAAAGCCTCATGAAGGCACCTTCAAACCCAACCCAGCTCACAATTGGTGCTCCTTCGGTTCGACTCTTCTTCCATTGGTCATGCCAGATCCTAGAAACACCCTTGAGTTAGTATGCAGCTAGTTCCACATGCTCAATATCTGCCAAAGGCATCACCTCAAGCACTTTCTGCAACTCTTCGACAAAGATTTTTGGATCCTCAGTGACATTTGACCCAGTGAATTCTGGGGGATTGATCTTTAAGAACTCACGGATCCTGGATGTATCAACCACATCTTGTGCAATCCCTCTTTACTGACCAACTTGATTGGCCACAACCTGACTCAACATTCGGATAGCATCCCGGAACTCAGCATTAGTGACCTTTCCTTGGGGTTGCACTTCAGGTGCATTGGGTACCCCTTGATCCTGAGGATCAACATTCCTCCTACAAGGACAACCTTGAACATCTCTTCATGGAGGCATGATATGAAAGATACGCGCAAGCACGAATTAGAAAGAAACTTTATAGAGTTGAACTCTATCGCACAAAAAGAGTACAAAAGAAATGAGATAGTTCCTAAATGTCGCAGCCTCCAAATTATAGAGGTGGTGCGCTTCACACTGATAACTAGGACTCTACAGACACGACTTCATAGATACCCTAGGATTCTTGAACTATGTGCTCTGATACCAGGTTTGTCACACCCCGAGCCTAGACCTTAGATGTTGTCATCACTCGAGAACCATTGTTTTCCCCAAGTGAACCCTTTGCCTGAGTCAACTCTCAGCGGTAGACTTACTTAACACTAGATGAATTAAAAAGTACAAGTTTAACTCAATTGTCTTAAAATAGATACTCAAAATATTTTAAATAAAACATGCACTAACCAAAATAGGCGACTCGAGTCTTAAACATTAACAATACAAATGAAAAAACTCTTGAATTACTACTATCTATGAAGCCTCTAAAACAATACGATGGAAGTCGGGACAAGACCCACGACATCCTAGAAAAACTGGAAATGTAAATGGAACCCTTCAGAAGCAAGGAGGCTCACTAAAGCTACTGGAACTGTTGTGGTATCAACAAAGTGCATGTTGATGACCCTGATCTCCTTAATCTGCAACATGAAACGATGCAGGCCAAATGACATCTTTACATTAAATGTACGAGCATGTAAGGGGAGCACTAAACATAACATAAAATCTTGAACTTGGAAAGAATAAAACATACTCACCTCATCTCCACTCAACTCAACCTCAACTCATGGATACTCAATTGAACACAGTATAAAAAACAATAAAGATGCAGTTTATATAAAGCATTTAAAACAGTAGATAACAACTCAATGTATTTTAAAAATACAATAATAACTCTTATTTGGCAGATTCTCTAACCGGCAACCATCACTATGAGCTATGTGATGATAGGATGTCTCGCCCACGCTGCCAGAACGGTCATATACCTTGCTGGAGTATAAGACATCCTCAACTAAGTGGATCCACAAAGATATGCCTAAAACGAAATAAGGAATCATCTAAAAAGTATGACCCTTTCTGGCCACGTTAGCTACATGGTTTATGAGGACTTTGAGTTGTTTGAACTCGTTCCCATATCAGTGCTCAATACTAGTCTTAATAATATACTCAGCTCATATGTTTAAAATCATTTCCTCATCCTCAAACTTTGAAATTATTACTCAAAAGGATTCTCTTAAAAGAGAGAGTACTCAAAAACTCCTCATGAACTCTGTTTGTCACGACCTAGGGGTACACCCTAGACGTAACATGGCATACAAGACCCCGAGAGGCCTCATATAAGCCACTTAGCTTTCATACTCAAGACAATAGAAATACGGTAAAATTTAAAACCATTTTCAACACAATCCAAGTTTTATAAAACGAATCGAAAGTCTCATACAATAGTCTCAAAACCATCTAATACAAAGAGTCATTGGAATACAGCCCATACAATAATGTTCACAACATAAAATGAAAGAGCATAAGAGAAATGGTGGTAAAATCCTCGAATGCTATGAGGACTCAACAATCTTCAACCTTGCCTCTACTATAGATCCTAGCCACAGGGATGAGAGTCAGGAACACCGGACCCTCATTTGGATAAGAAATGTAGACAAGAGTATTCATTAGTACAAGAATGTACTAAATATGATAGTTGAATAAACATCAACATAGACATAAGAGTTAGACAATATAATCATAAGCATAATCAATGCACAATAATAGATAATAACAACATCTAAGGAAAACTTCTCAAGTAACCTCAAAGCACACTTAGCCAAGACATGGGTAATCATCCACTAGTCTTACTCATCATAGAAGGCAACCTTAGCAATCATCCAAGCTCATTGCCTATCATTCTGATCTTTAGCATATTTTTTATAGACATGGGGAATCACATCCTTGCCTTCTTATAAAGGCTAATGGGTAGTCGCCTCTTGCCTTATATATATGGTCATGGGTACTCGCCTTCATGTCCATCTTATGGGATCACGCGTATTCGCCTCCATGCCCAACATCATATGACATGGGTATTCGCCTCCACGTCATTTTATTATAAGATGCAGGTATTCGCCTATATATCTTTCAATAGGGGATCATGGGTATTCGCCTCCATGTCAAACATTAGGGAATAAGGATAGTCGCCTCTTACTCTCCTTTAGAGAATATGGGGAATTGATGTTTGCATAATCAAGACACAACTTCCAATTCGAGTGTTTATGATTGTACAATAGTAAAGTAACCCAACCAAGGGTTGGGGTCGAGTCCCAAGGGAGTAGTTTTGAGAATTAATAGAAAAATAAAATTTAGTTCTTATTAGTCATCGCTATAGACATTATTGAATATAAACATACTAAATCTAAAGGGGGTGACGCAAGCGTCAATTATCAATGGGGGGTTTTGTATTAATTCACAACTACAAACAAACAAAATATAGAGAGACGGGATTCTTGGGATGTGATAGGAATACGGGATAAACTAAACAGTTGGGTACATGCTTTTGATAGTAAATTGTTGAGTATTTGTGACTAGGCTAGACTATAGTGGGGTAAATTCTCTCTCGAGCAACTTACCCCGAATCGACTCGATTTCTCTCGAACATTGAGTTGCCGCTTTAAGCATAGCCTCCGCCTTATCCCATTCACTCTCTCGAGCTGAATGTGTGGAAGAAGGACTAGGATTCACTCTCTCGAGCTGAACCCATGTCGACCCAATACCACTGGCAATCAATTTAGTAGTGTTAGTTTTACGACCTCATTCTCGAGCAAGCCGACAACACTAAGATGAATTCGTATTTGCAACTACAACTCCATTAAGTTCATACACAACTACTAAACGAAATCACATTTAAACAACAAATAAACCATCAAAAAGCAAGACCCAACAGATAATCTAACCCATAGTCACAAAATCACACCTCAAGAATTGGGGTTTTAGCTAAACATGTAAAAGAGGTAAAAATCAATACCAATATCAGTTTCCATCAACTGGGTATGAATATTTAACTCTTAAACCACGTCAAGAGTGAAGAATCTTCAAGACCCAAGTCCAATTTCTTGAAGTTGAAACCCTTTGAATCTTCAAGGTCTTAGAAAAGAGTCTTCAAAACACTCTAAAACTTAGACTCTCTCAAAAACTGTAAAAAGTTCTAATAATAATAGTGATATATGATACTAAGCTAGAAATTTAAACAAGTATTTATAGTGTTTGATAATGTGCTTCGAAGGACCCTTCGAAGAAGTTGGTCAGGATCGCCAATACATTCAGTGATCCGTCGTTTGGTTGATTTCATCGCCTTCCTGCTTTAGCCTTTAGCCTCTTCGCGTTTTGAATCGTTGGGCGATATGGTACTGCTTCGCTGAACTATTCGGTGACACGTTGACTGCTTCATTTCATCGCCAACTTGACCTTTTCCTTCAAGGCTCAATGCACTGGAACAAATGGCGATCTCCAGGCCGATTGGCGACTCGCCAATTGGGCTCGGCAATCTTCAGGCCTTCATTTCTTTATTCTTTTCAGCCGCCTCGTTTCTTCTTGCCAAGTAGTGTCCATGCTTTGCCTCAAACTCCAAACACCTGAAACTTGAGGATTTTCTCATATATTGAGACAAAATATGCATTTGAGGACACTAATTCTATCAAAATATAGCCCTAAATGAGTCCAAATTATGGCCTCATCAACACCCCCAAGTTAAACTTTTGCTTGTCCTCAAGCAAACTAGAGTTCAGCTATTCAAAAAGGGTGTCTCAAATAGTACTACACAAGAATCAATCATGAATGCACACAACAAGACTCACTTTACTCATGCAAAGATTAATTGTGCACTCAAAGATTCAAGTTGTGACTCACCAATATCAAAGAATCTCATGCTCACAATACTTGCTTAAAATGCAAGTTCAAGCTCAACAAAAGTGTTCAAATGCCCTCACACAAAGAAAGATTCCATATTCACACAATGGTTCACAATTTAAAGTTTTGGAATCAAATGCAACGCTCACACTCAAAGAGAGGAACACAATGCATAATTTTACCCATAGGTTTGCCTGTATTTTCCAATCGACATTTGTTTTAGCTCACTAAAGATCACAAAGGTCTTTCAAGGCTTGTAATGGGGCTAAGTGTAAAGGTATGGTCATTTAGTCTCAGTGGCTAAAGTCCTCATGAAACAAAGGTTTAAGAACACTCCCTTTCATCTTCTTTCATCATTTTCATTTATGCTCACAAGTAGTCCTATTATTCACTTCCCATGGATAGTTGGAAACTCCAATTTTCTTTATACTTTCATAACTTTATTCCACAACTTTTTCATTCTGTTTTTTTTTGTATGGAGGGGTTCCATTGTTGACAAGTCAATGGTAGAAGGCACTCTCTTGTATTTCTTGATTTGCCTTCTCTTTTCACCACACCCCCAACTTAGGCTTTTGGCCTAAGTTGGCTATTCAAACAAACCACAACTTCATGAGGATTATGGTTGATGGATAAAGAAAGATCATTGTTTTCATCAAGTGTAACGACCCGAGAGCAGCCCCTAACCGTTACATGCGTATTCGACCTCTCAGAGGTCTTATACAAGCCTTAGCATTCATTCATCACATAGATCATAAAAATCACTAAGAATTAAAATCTTTTATTCAATAAAACCATAAGACTTCAAGAGTCATCAACATTTGAAAATATCAATACGCAAGCGGAACTACTAGGTCTCTTTAGCCAATCTTAGACAAGAACTTAAAACGTACTAAGGCACACGGCCCTTTACAAATGAAATGAAACTTAAGTGTCTATTACAATGACTAAGAAACTTCTAAACATAGTCCTCGAATCTTGAGGACATACCAAAGACTTGGAAGACTGAAGCAATCCAAGCAACTCCAAAGCACAATCTCCTCCTAGTTACCACAACCAACACTTATAGTAAATAGAAGAAAGGGGTTAGTACAACACACGTACTAAGTGTGAGGATATGCAAAACATGCTAAAAAGGACATTTGTTTGGAAGTTATGCTTTCATGCCATTTTGATAAAATCTAATGAACATCAACATAATAGGCATCTTACAAGTCACAACCAATAATACAAAGTCATATGCTTCACAATACATCATAAACATACATAACCCAAATACCTTTACCTTTTTGCCTTGGACCTCCACCTTAAGTAACCCATAAGCAATACCTTTGTGCAATGTATGGGCAACATCCCATACCATCACCCACACTAAGGCACCACCTTAAGGTCACACAAAGTGCACTTTCCATGCATACCTCAACCTTCACCCATTTAATAACATAAGACATATAAGCACATAAGCCAACAAGTAACTTCATAAAACTAGAACACTTATCAAATGTCATCCCAAGACGCACCTAAGTAAGGCATGGTGAGGCAACCCATACTACCTCTCCATACCACACCCAAGTGATCCTTAAGGCTACACAAGACAAGCTCCATTCACATCTCAACATAAATCGTTCATTCAACTTAATGCATTTAGACAACTTCATTCATTAATGACATAAGATCATCATATACATTCAATTCAACATAAGCACTAACATTCAATTCATTATGACTCACTTTCACATTAGCATGCTCAAAGACCAACACTTTCATTAATTAGCCCAACAAGACTCATTCATTCATTATCATTACTAAGACACACCAAGATCTCCCTTAAATATCTACTTGTGCAATGTCTAGATGATGTCCCATTCCACCACCTATCCTAAGTAGTACACCCTTAAAAGACCCTAGTTTATTCATTCATTAATGTGGGGGAAGAGCCTTAACCGACATAGACCATGGAGCTTGACATAGAATCCTAGTAGTAACCCTTACCGGATGAGGGATCCCCACTTGCCTAAGGTAGGGTCATTCTTTTAGCCTTTACGTGGTAGAAACCACTAGCTAGTCCTATGTAGGAACATAGTTAAGGGATAGAAGGATTTCTTCTAAGTACCCATATCTCAACTAACGAAGGGGCACCCATCTTAAGGGTTGCTACTAAATACTCACATCTCAACTAACGAAGGAGTATCCACCAATCTTCAAATCCTCTCGGTGCTAGACATTAATCCCCCATGGAGTTTGGACATTTATTTCAGTCATTCATTTAGGGATAAGGATTGCTACTAAATACTCTCATCTCAACTCACGAATAAGTACCCATCCTAGCCCAACATTCATTCATTTAGCGATAAGGATTACTACTAAGTACTCTCATCTCAACTCACGAAGGAGTACCCATCCTAGCCCTACATTCATTCATTAAGGAAGCTCTTGGATTCAAAGATGAGAAAACATTTCAACTAGGAACCCCATTCATTTAAAGAAGTACTTTATAAGACTATCCTTACAATAGACCCAACTTTCATTCATTAGTATTAACTCCCATTCTTTCCATTCATTCTCATATTCTTTCATTCATTCTTCACTAGGTGTGAGAGTAGGTAAACATAGTCTATCCTAACCTCACCTTCATTATAAGTGATTCAAAGAAAACAACAACCAAGCATAACACATAAAGTCTCTACACTAGGTCACCTTTCATGCTCTTACACCATACACAAATTCATATCATACCACATTACCTTCACATAATCAACATTACTCAGAACAACAATCATCCAAATTTGTCTACAAGGCCATGATCACAACATGCTTATAAAGTAAACACCTCCCCACTTTCAAAGGGATCAAACCACACAATTCTAACATCTACAACATATTTATATATAAAATACTAGAATCAACAATATATTCTGAACTTCATCATCATCATAAACCTTAGGTCACAATTGCCCATTCCAGGCCAACATCCAATATAACACAATTGGACATCAATTCCTCATAATTCAATATAGAACAATACATAAATCAATAGCCCATAACAATCTACACATTAATATCACATTATTAGCTCATAATCAATAGACCCCATTTAGAACCAAAAATTAGGATTTCAAGATATACAAGGGTTCAGGGAGTTTTTGATCTTAAAACAATCAATATTAACATAAATCATCATTTGAAATACTTTCATGCAAGAACCCAAGCTTAGAATTGAAATTGGGGTTTTTAGTGTTTTTGAAACTCATTGAAATCACTTTGATTTGGCTCTTTGATTGAAAGGAGAATCAAAGATAAAATCCCCGTACCTTTGTGATTAATTTCCTTAGGAATTTGAAGGAGAAATCAGTAGGAACCCATCCCCTAGCTTGAAGCTTCATCAATGTCTTCCATGGAGTTCTAGAGAGAAAATTTATTTGAGAGGGAAGGTTCAATTTGAAGAATGGGGTCTAATTCTAGGTTTTGAGGTTTTAACGAACTTAAAATACTCTAAAATAGGTAGAATAACCGTTTATAATAATTCCCCAAAGTACCCAAACCACCCCTCACTTAGTTGGACCTTTTAAACAAGTCAAACTTGAGTTTTATTTTCGCAGATTTCGTAGGGGAACAAGTCCGCGATGCGGGGTTGTTCCCACGAGTTTCTGGAAATTAAATTTTAAGACAGTAAAGTCCGCGACACGTCCACAATGCGGACCAAAAATTTAGCCTATGGTGGACCTAGTCCGCGACGCGGACATGCTCCCTCCATGAGCATTTTCAAGCTGCCTTGGCAGCTTGTTTGGCCAAGGGTTGGGGTCCTCCTCGGGAACCCTTAGGGTGGTCCCGGGGAGTCGTACCCGAACATTTTGACCGTAAAAACATTTATTAAGACACTAGGGTCACCTCCATTGATTTTAGACTCCAAACAACACGTAAAAGACTATTTTCCGAACGTCTTGGTCGTCCCTTGATGTTTAACTTCAAACTCAACTAAACTGACCTATAAACTCATTTTCAAACATTTATACAAGTTTATCAACTACTAACACGCATGTGAAGCTCTAATTATCCTATTTCATTTTGAGGGGTGTTACATTATCCCCCACTTGGGAACATTCGTCCTCGAAGGACACCTATAACACTTTCGAGGACTGAATGACCCAACTAGCAGCTCACAACAAGCATGTAATATCATTACTAAAGCACACATCAAGGAGGAAACATCAATTCCACATAAAAAGCATTACAACAAGACTTTCATGCAACTCAAGGAAGTAGGAATAACATCTACCACTCAATATGCACAAAACTTTACCATATCTCATTTCTTTGGAGGAACTTCCTTCTCCATAGCATATCATGCTCATTACAACATTTATAGGCACACCATACAATTTCTCTCAAAAGCATAATCATGCAACATCAAGATTACATCAAGGCATGCTCAACTAGGCATCTCATGGAGCAATTTAAACAATTCCTCATAAATGCTTATAAATCATGAGGGACATAATCATGAAAACTCATCCATTTATTTAAACAAGAATTAAACTAAAATATGCACATCACAAGGAGAATATGGAAACTCAATTCACATAAGACTCCAACATGCAACATGCTACTAAGAACTCTTTGTTTCAATCTTGAATTAGAATAGAAGGAAAAGATAAGGATATGAACAACCTTACTACTCAACTCATCATCCCCCACTTGGGCTAAACCCATCTAAGGTTATCATCAAACAACAAAGAAAATTGGCTTACCTTTATTTGTTCCCTTATCCTTGTTAGCTTGAAGCATATAGAAACAGATCCTCTTAGGAGCATTTGGATTCGGGCCATCATGAGCAACTTGATTGGTCTCTTTCCCTTTTGCCTTAAGTGTAGGGCAATCTCTCATCTTATGACCCTTACTCCCACATCCAAAGCATCCATCCGTACCGGCAAGACACTTGCCCAAATGTTGCTTTCCACAAGTAGCACACGTAGGCCTCTCAAAAGTAGAACAACCTCCATTCCCTCTTTGATGTTTAGGGTTAGACACCCTATCATTGTTGACCATCGAAGAATCTTGGCTATAGAACCTCTTATTAGACCTAGATTGGTTTTGTTCATCCAGCCTAGCCCTATTCATATCTCTATTCATCCTCCTAAGATTTGTCTCCTCAAGTTGTTAAGCATGAACCATAAGCCTAAAGATATCCATATCATGATGGAGCATGGCCGTACGACACTCTTCTTCAACCGAACCGAAAACCCCCATCACAAACTTATTCATTCTAGCCCTAGAATTTGCTACCAAGGTAGGAGCATACTTAGAGAGTTGGGTACACTTGAGAGAGTATTCCTTCACACTCATATTCCCTTGACGTAGGTTCACGAACTCAACCAACTTTTGCTCCCTCAACTCTAAGGGGAAAAACCTATCAAGAAAGGCTGTCTTAAACAGTCCCCAATCTATTGGGTCAGCCCCTATGGGTCTCTCATCCCTCCATTGCTCAAATCACACTTGAACTACATCCTTGAGTTGGTAGGAAGCCAACTCCGCCTTCTCCCTAAGAGTCAATCCCATTTCATCCACAATCTTAAACACCTCATGTAGAAAGTTTTGTGGGTCCTCATCTACCTTAGAACCAAAGAAGGTAGGAGGGCTAATCCTTGTGAAATCCCTTAACCTTGAGGCCACGGTACTCTCAATAGCATTCACCCTAGGCCTCACATCTCTATTAGCTTGAGTAATCATGGCATGGGCCAGGGAGAGAAAAGCCTTTCTAACCTCCCTATTAATCATATCCGGGGGAACCACCGGAACCACATTCTCTTGCCCACATAAAGGAGCTTAGTCACCTTGCACTCCTTGGGGAGAAACTCCCCCATTATCTATCTCATCTTCCGCTCTCCTCCGGTTAGCCCTCGAATTCATATCCTGTAAACACAAGAGACGGATTAGGAAAAGGACACTTATAAACCAAACTCTAAGGTACGACATCAAGAATAATGAAAGAAAGTGAAACTTCTATCATCCTAGAACCTCTCGCTCATAGATGTACCGCGACTTACACCAATAAACAAGACTCTACTAGACGTGGCTTTCGATACTTTGAACCTAAAAGTAATCTTTAAAGTCTTATGCTCTGATAACAAGTTTGTAATGACCCGAGAGCACCCCCTAGCCGTTACATGCGTATTCGACCTCTCGGAGGTCTTATACAAACCTTAGCATTTATTCATCGCATAGATCATAAAAATCACTAAGAATTTAAATCTTTTATTCAATAAAACCATAAGACTTCAAGAGTCATCAACATTTGAAAACATCAATACGCAAGCGGAACTACTAAGTCTCTTTAGGCAATCTTAGACAAGAACTTAAAACGTACTAAGGGACACGGCCCTTTACAAATGAAATGAAACTTAAGTGTCTAATACAATGACTAAGAAACTTCTAAACATAGTCCTCGTATCTTGAGGACATACCAAAGACTTGGAAGAGTGAAGCAATCCAAGCAACTCCAAAGCACAATCTCCTCCTAGTTACCACAACCTACACTTGTAGTAAAATAGAAGAAAGGGGTTAGTACAACACACGTACTAAGTATGA
>JAJOOR010004439.1:0-35757 GCA_036250505.1 Solanum acaule
TTGTTGCTACTTGCCAGACCAAGGAGGTAGTTAATAAGAAAAGAATTATCAACATAGATTTAGTGTGATACTATCTAATAGTCTAATGTCGATTGGTGCGAGGGTGAAAACTAAGTCATACATCGATGTGATGTCTAATATGAGGTAAAGGTAAGAGTTAGTAAATTATACACACGTAGCCGGACCAAGGTGCATGGTGAAATTCTCTAGTTGCCGGACTGATCTTAGGCACATTTATATGCCTAAGTTGTCAATAATTGCCCATAAAGTGCTTGAATTGAGGAATGATCTTAAGTCTATTAGCTTGATTTTTGTTATACTTGTGATGATTGTGCACTTACACGCATGATTAGTTGTTGCAAGAACTTTCAAGGAGCTTAGAGTAGAATGGAAGAAAAGAGATGTGAAGGCGTGTGAAGAATAGACTAAGTGTGGAACCACCTGGGCCTGGCGAACTGCGAGACGCGCCGCGCCAGGCTTGAAAGAACAGAAGCACCTTCCGCTCTGCTAGGCGTGACGCGCCAATCCTTGAAGTTCTGAAGCGCCTCCCTGGCGCTCTGCTGGGAGCGGCGCACCAAGGTGAAAAGTTTAGAACGCCTCTTCGGGCGCGGTGCCCCACCCTGCTGCCGACTTTTCCAACAAAAATACAACTAAATAGGAGTCCTTATTATTTTAGAATTGGGACTTAGTTTTTCTAATTATTATAAATAGACCCCTAGGGTTCATTAGTGTGAGTCGACTTTTGGATTTAGTGTGCAAGAGCAAGAATTCAAGTTTGTAATAGGTTTTAATCCTTTAACTCTTCTATTTTTTGAAAATTGCATGAACAATTGTCTTTTTGTGGTTTTCTAGTAGCATGAGTTGTTAAACGTCCTAGTTCTGGGGTTGTAGCTACATAATGAATTGTTGATTATTAAAGGCTATTAGAATTAATTCTTGGTTGTCATTATAAGTTACTTTTATATTCTTGTTTTAGTATTTCTTGACTGGCCATCTAGAGATAAATATATTGTCTAATCTTAAAATCGGGAGAGGAGAGGTTAGATAGACCAGAGAATATAAAGAGCTCGGTCCACCCATTAAATTGAGGTGATTAGTGTTCAGGAGTGACGCCCAAATGAACACCTTGCTTGGTTACGAAATAGGATGAAATATAAATGCTCGCCAGTTAGTCTATTTATCCCTACTCAACAATGTAGTTAGATAGCTAACTGGGGTAGGCGACGAGAGGCGTATAACCCAGATCATACCATCAACCCTATAAACCAGTAACTTGACAACTGAAATTAGTTCTAAGTCAATAATTTGACACATGAGATTCAATACATGCTGCAACCCTGGAATTTCTTTTAACTTGCTTGAAACATTAAATCAAAGTCGTTCACAATTAGTTACGTTTATTTAGTTCATAATTAGTAGTAGTTAACAATCAATCATCAACCCTTGAAAATGTTACTTTTACTTTCATTTGTAAAGTTAAGTGTTAAATATAAATTGAGCATAAGTCCCTTGGAAACGAAAACTCGTTTCTTAAAGAATCTATATTACTTGCGCGACCACGTACACCTGCGTGTATACTGGGGAGCAACAATTTTTTGGCGCCACTGTCTGGGACTTAGAAATTGATTTATATTCAATCTTCTTAAGTCTACAATAAGATTATTTAGATATTAATTACATTATCTTAGCTTGTTTATTGCAGGCACTTGATTTTCAGGCCTAGCTCGGAAAGGAGATCTTGTCGAACCTTACAACGAACCTGAAAGAGTTTTACGTCAGCGCAGGAAAATGGCGAATCAAGGACCACATGGAGAATTGGGGTTAGGGCTTCCAAGAAACATTGATGATGATAATCAAGACAACTTGAATAACCCGGAACACGAGAATAACCCAAGGAACCCGAATAACCAAGGGAATTTGAATAATCAAGGAGTACCGCCTGTCATACCCGCAAGACCAGTCCATGATGTGGCAGTCCCACTCACATCCAATTTGGCATCTAGTATTAGGAAACCTCCACCGGGGGGTAGATTTGAACTAAAGCAGAGCATGGTACAAATCCTCCATTCTAATGGGTAATTCACTGGTCTCCCCCATGAGGACCCTCAAATCCATCTTAGAACTTTCATAGACATTACCAATACATACATCCCAATTGGAGTCTCATCAGACTATATAAGGTTGACTTTGTTCCCATACTCATTGTTAGGAGCTACAAGGCACTGGTTAGACTCTGAGCCACCAAAATCCATCACTACTTGGGATGATCTAGCAAAGAAGTTCTTGAGTCGATTTTTCCCATCCAAGAAAACCGTTAAGCTGAGGGGTGAGATAATAATTTTTTTTCAAAAGCAAGGGGAGGACATGTACCAATCATGGGCGCGTTTCAAAAAAATGTTGAATGCTTGCCCACACCACATGCAAACCAATAAGGTACTTGCTCACACTTTCTTTGAGGGTTTAGATTATAATGCTCGTGCTCTTCTTAATAGTGCAGCAGGTGGACAGGCCCTATCCATAACAAGTGAAGAGTTCTTCGCCTTACTCGATAAACTCTCTGAAGGGAACCAAGGGTATGAGGGGGAAATGTCTAGAACCCCAACTCAAAAGGCTGCAGAGATCTTAGATGTAGACCAAGCTACTACCATAAATGCCAAATTAGATGTAATGCAACATAACATGACCTTACATTTTAAACAAATGGCTTTAAATCAGGCACCTGTAAACATGGTACAACAAGCAGCAAATTGGTGTAAGGTATGTGGTAGTGGAACTCATGAAACCGAGCAATGTGAGGCAAACCTGGATTTCGTAAACTATGTGGGTAATGCGCAAAGGGGTGGAGTGCAACAAAATTATGGTAACACTTACAACCCTAGTTGGAAGAACCATCCTAACTTCTCATGGGGTGGTAACCAAAACCAAAATCAGGCGCAAGGGGTTAACCAATACCGTTCTCAAGGGGTTGGGCAACAATACTACATCCTAACCAAGGCTCAAATCCTAGTACACCAAAAGGAGGGATGACCAATAAAGAGCTACTCCAAAAGCTTATGACTGAGATAGGGACCAAATTAAATGCTAGAATAGATAAGTAAGATGAGAACATCAGAAACATCCAGATGTCCCAAATGAGTTTAGAGAAACAAGTTGCGCAAGTGGCTAATTATTTGAACTTGCGTCCCCAAGATGGGCTACCCGGTGATATTGAGCCCAATCCAAAGCAATTGCATGCGGTAAGTACTAGAAGTGGGTTACAATTAGAGGAACTAGCTCCAAAGAAGAATGATACTAAGGTAAGTAACAAAGAAAAGAAGGCGAAAGAGGTAGTAAAAAGCTCCAATGTTTAGGTACCCGTTCCTCAAAAGAAATTACCACCTCCATTTCCACAAAGGCTGAAAAAGCAGAATGAAGATGAATGTTTTGGTAAGTTTCTCTCTCTCCTTAAACAGGTTCACATTAATCTACCTTTGATTGACATTTTGCAGGGTATCCCGAAGTATGCTAAATACATGAAAGACATTACGGCTAGCAAGAGAAGGCTCACGGAATATGAAACTGTAGCACTTACTGAGGAGTGCAACTCAAGGATCCAAAACAAACTGCCCAAAAAGTTAAAAGATCCGGGTAGTTTTACTGTGTAGATTACAATTGGGTAAAGTGTTCATGCCCGGGGGTTGTGTGATTTGGGGGCAAGTATAAATTTGATGCGCTTATCTTTATATCAAAAGCTTGGGTTAGGTAGTCTAAAACGAACCACTGTTATTCTCCAACTCGCTGATAGATCCATTGCTAGGCCAGAAGGGGTGGTAGAAGATGTGTTAGTGCAGGTAGGTTCACTGATTTTTCTGGTAGATTTTGTGGTCTTAGACTTGAACCCAATTCTGAAGTTTCATTCATTTTGGGACGACCTTTCTTGGCCACAGGTAGGGCATTGATTGATATAGTAGCTGGTCAACTAACTATGAGGGCACATGATAAGGTAGAGGTATTTGATGTTTACCGCGCATTAAAATTGCCTTTTATTTATGAAGAGTTATTTGCTATTACTGTGGTTGATGGCATAGTAGAATGTAGTTGTGCCCGAAGATCCTTTAGAAAGAGTGTTAGTGGGTCATGAGATAGAGGGAGATAATGAAGCTCAAGAGATTGAGTCATGCTTAAATCTAGCACTAGTAGACACTCGTAGGACTCAAGTGGATTCACTAGATCGCGAGTTGGGCCCCCCAGCAAAGCCATCAATAGAAGAAGCCCCTAAGTTGGAGTTAAAAACTCTGCCTGCTTACCTAAGGTATGCATTTTTGGGTACTAATGAAACTTTACCTATTATACTTTATACAGAATTGTCTGAAATACAGGTTGATGCGGCATTGAGGATCCTAAAGCGGAGAAACAAGGCGATTGTGTGGCAGATGGCTAATATTCATGGGATTGGTCCGGCGTTATGTATGCACAGGATCTATATGGAAGAGGATCACAAACCAAGTGCTCAACATCAACGTCACCTAAATCCTTTGATGAAAAAAGGGGTAAGAAAGGAAGTTATAAAGTGGCTAGATGCTGAAATTATGTACCTAATCTCTGATAGTAAGTGGGTAAGTCCGGTACAATGTGTTCCCAAGAAAGGAGGTATGACAGTGGTAAGGAACGAAAAGAATGAGTTGATTCCTACTAGAACAGTGACCAGGTGGAGAATTTGCATGGATTACCGAAAACTAAATGATGCTACCCGGAAAGATCACTACCCCATCCCCTTCATTGATCAAATGTTTGACCGACTAGTAGGGTGGGAATACTATTGTTTCTTAGATGGATATTCCAGTTACAATCAGATCTTGATTGCACCCGAGGATCAGCAAAAGACCACGTTCACTTGTTTTTATGGCACATATGCATTCAAGCGCATGCCATTCGGACTTTGTAATGTACCGGCGACTTTTCAAAGGTGTATGATGGCCATTTTTCATGATATGGTGGAAGACTTTGTTGAGGTGTTCATGGATGATTTTTCCGTCTTTGGGAAGTCTTTTGAGGTATGTCTCATAAATCTTGATAAAGTACTTGCTAGATGTGAAGACACTAACTTAGTTCTAAACTGGGAAAAGTGCCATTTTTTGGTAAGAGAGTGGATAGTGTTGGGACACAAGGTGTCTAAATCTGGTTTGGAGGTTGATAAAGCTAAGGTAAAAGTTATTGAGAAATTGCCCCCTCCCATTTTTGTAAAAGGTGTGCATAGTTTTCTTGGTCATGCAGGTTTTTACAGGTGATTCATCAAGGATTTTTCCAAGATTGCCAAACCTATGTGCAGTCTTTTGGAGAAGGAGGTGAAATTTGACTTTGATGAATGTGTTTAAAAGCTTTTGAGATGTTGAAAAGGAACTTAATTAAGGCTCTCATCTTAATTGCTCTTGATTGAGGATTCCCATTTGAACTCATGTGTGATGCAAGCGACATAGCAGTGGGTGCAGTGTTGGGACAAAGAAAGAATAAAATGGTCCACTCGATCTATTATGCAAGCAAGACCCTTGACTCTACACAAGCTAATTAAAAAGTGACTGAGAAGGAGATGTTGGCTCTAGTGTTCGCCTTCGACAAGTTCAAATCGTACTTGGTAGGTACTAAAGTGATTGTTTTTACTGACCATGCAACTATTAGGTACCTATTTAACAAGAAGGATGCTAAACCAAGGCTAATTCGATGGATATTGCTTCTCCAAGAATTTGACCTTGAGATCAAAGATAGGAAAGGTACTGAGAATCAAATAGCATATCACTTATCTAGATTGGAGGATTTTTCACATGTGAATGAAGGTGAGCAAATTCGGGAAGAGTTTCTGGATGAACAATTGATGGCATTAGATATCTCTCAAGTGCCATGGTATGCAGACATTGTGAATTTGATAGTAAGTGCCGATTATCCTCCGGGTTCAACCACCCAACAAAAGAAAAAGCTCAATCATGATGCTAAATTCTATATCTGGGATGAACCATTCTTGTTCAAACAAGGTGTAGACCGAGTAGTAAGAAGGTGCATTCCGGAATCTGAGGTTCACAAAGTGCTCGAATGTTGTCATGCTATCCCATATGGAGGTCACCATGAAAGAAAGTGTACTGCTCATAAGGTACTACAATTTGGTTTCTTTTGGCCCTCGTTATTTAAAGATTCCATTGCTTTTGTAAAGGGTTATGATAAATGCCAAAGGTTGGGTACTATTTCAAGAAGACATGAGATGCCGTTAAGTAACATTTTGGAGGTGAAAATCTTTGATGTGTGGGGTATTGACTTCATGGGTCCATTCCCACCATCTAGTGGAAACCAATACATTCTTGTGGCTGTGGATTATGTTAGTAAATGGGTTGAGGTGATCGCTCTTCCTTTCAATGATTCAAGGGTGGTGATAAAGTTCATAAAGAAGCACATCTTCACTCGCTTTGGCACACCAAGGGCAATTATAAGTGATGGAGGTAAACATTTCATTAACCATCTTGTTAAGAATCTTCTTGCTAAGTATGGTATTCTTCATAAGGTTGCTACAACCTACCATCCTCAAACGAATAGCCAAGTGGAGGTTTCAAATAGAGAGGTGAAGCAAATTTTGCAGAAAATGGTGAATGCGCAAAGAAAAGATTGGTCTGAGAAATTAGATGATGCGTTGTGGGCATATTGGACTGCATATAAGACACCAATAGGGACTTTTCCCTACCACATAGTATATGGGAAAGCATGTCACCTTCCGGCGGAATTAGAACATCAAGCATATTGGGCAATCAAGAAACTGAACTTAGACCCCGAGCTAGCTGGTAAAAAAATAGTGAATCAGCTGCATGAACTTGAGGAGTTTAGGCTACACGCTTATGAGAATGTCAAGCTATACAAAGAAAAGACAAAGATGTGGTATGACAAGCACATATATAGTAGCTCGTACCTTCAATCCAGGAGATAAGGTACTACTCTTTAACTCTAGATTAAGGTTATTCCCCGGAAAACTAAGGTCGAAGTGGAGTGGTCCTTTTGAAGTGGTCAGAATGACACAACATGGGTTGTTGAACTTAAAGGTAAGACTGGCCTTACGTTCTTGTGCAATGGGCAAAGGGTGAAACACTATTTCGGTGAGGATTCAAATCGTGATCAGGAAGCTCTTGAGCTAAATGATGAATGATCCAAGTTGCGTCATTCTGTGACGTTAAATCAAGCGCTACATGGGAGGCAACCCATGAATAATATGTAATAGATAGAATTTTCGTCTTTGAATTCTCGATTTATTTTTAGTAGCTTAGTTTCAATTTTTAGAATAGGTTAGTTTTAGCTATAGATAGGATTTTTCATTATTTGCAACTTAGCTTGTAATAGTATAAAAAAAAAGAATTACCTGAAGCCAAGCGCGCCACGCCTAGCATGAAAGTTTTGCGCTGATGTTGGGGCGCGCCACTGGCGCATCGCCCCTCCATAGCACTGGGTTTTAGGCGCTATTCTGGTGCCTCACGCGCCACTCCCCAGTTTTGTTAATTCGGGCTTCGACCCGAAATTCACTCGACCCACCCCTAAAAATCCCTAAAATCTTCCACTCTTCTCCTTATTCCCTCATTTTCACTCGACCCAACACCCCAAATCTTCTCCAACTCTTATCATCCTCCCTTTTCAAATTCCCACTTTCCCCCATTAATAAACCTCCATTAACAACACCAACTCTTCTCCTTCCTCCATTAAACTCACAACTAAACCTTTCCCTACCCATCTGCCTCTTATAAAACCACATGTCCACTCAACCCACATCCCTTTCACTTCAACTTCACCCATTCTCCATACTTTTATTTTTCTTTCTTCTTCCCCCTCCCCACTGTCCAAACCCGACCCCCTCCCTTAATGTTCTAATTTTCTTTGTTTTTTTCTTTAGTTTTCTTTTCTTAACAGGTTGAGATAGCTCCAAAAGCAAAAAAGTGTGGCGGGTTCTAAGCGGAGTCGAAAGGCTAAAGCATCCGGGTCCGAAAATTGAGAACCAGCCCAAAAATTTGATAAAAAGGTCATTTAGAGGTATGGGTTAACTTGGTTTGACTGTCAGCGGGAAGCAAAATATATGGGGGATGAATACGTCGATTCGGTAAGGTTATAGTCTCAATTTCCTGATATATATAGGACTGTGGTTGAGTTGGGACTGCGATTTGTTTTTTACCATCCGGGTGACTGTAATTTGTCGTTAGTTCGTGAGTTTTATGCAAATTGGCTCACGGAAACTAAGTACAAAATTGTGCCTATAAGAGGCAAAGATGTGAAGTTTTCGGCTAGGATATTGAATGAGTTGTTGGGCACCCCTAACTGTGATGTCGATGACTTTAATAGGTTGAAAGAGAAACCCCCGTATAGAGATATTCGACACACATTGTGTGGGGTAGAGTCAACAGCTAGGTGGGGGTGAAGTAAGGATACTGGGAGGTATTCCACCCTCCAATTTGCTAATTTCAACCCAATTGCTAGGGTGTGGCTGAAACTAGTGTGTAGTGTATTGTTTCCCGCGAAACATTTGATTGAGGTGATGCGGGATAGAGTGGTGTTGGTCTATATGATGATGAACGGAATGCCTATTAATGTTGGGGCAATCCTGAGGCAAAATATGATGAAGTTTAGGAACAATTTGCATTGGCGGTTTTGTTATGGGGGTTGATAACCCATTTCTTGAGGACCCAGGGTATAGAGGAGGAGGCTTGCGACTTGACTATTGCTTTTCACCCAGATCTGACGGGTAAGTTGGTTGATGTGACCCACACTAAGGCACTAGACACGTCCCATGGACATGTCTTATCTGCCTAAGAGAGGCAAGCCCGTGATGATAGTGTCATGGCGAGAATGTTTGAAATGGCGAAATTGCAGCTGCGGATAGGCGATCGTCCAGCTACAGATGAGGAAATGGAGGCCATGGCAGAGCGCTACTCCTTTACCGAGAGCGCAGCATTCTTATGCAGGACTGGTCCCGCATTCTTAGAGCCTTTGGATGATGATGAGGCTACTGCTGACAAGGCTATGGATGATGAGGATGATGATGTTGTGGATAAGAAAGTGAATGCCTTGATGATATTTGATCGCGGTGACGAGGCCTGAGGGAGTATTCCTAACTCTATAATTTGCTTTAATTGTGCACTGAGGACAATGCTTATTTTTAAAGTGTGGGGTAGGGTAATATATCTCTGTTGTATATAGTTGTTTATTGCTTTATCGAGTCTAGTGTTAGTTTCTAGTTAAATTTTTAAATTTTTTATTTTGGGTTCCTCAGCATTTGTTTTCTGAGGATTGTCCCTTTGAACCAACTAGGACTAGTTTATTGCTTTATTGAGTCTTAGAGTCATAATAGGAGTGACAGTTCCCAGTAATGGATGGGTGACGACCGTCTTAAAGGAAAATTAGTCACATAGAAGAGTAGGATTGAGAAACCAACCTTGGCCTTTTGAAACTATGACCAAAAAAAAATAGCCAAACGTCATGGGTAGTCACAAGTGGAAAAGTGCAATAGAGTGTTAAACTTGTAACAAGCATGTCTTCTTAGTTTTGACTCAAAATAAAAATAAATAGGCTTAATTGTGTAATGATTCTGTAATGCAAGTTGTAGGAGCATGTTAGTTGAATACCCTTATAATGCCACGAGTGGTGAGAATTGATTTGTTTTTGCTTAACTTGATATCTAGAACTTGCCTTGTGTGTTGAATTAGTAGCTTGTATGACTTAGGGAATGTGATTGAGGCGTTTCTTTGTAATAGCCAATTCTTAACTCTACTTGTATGCCTACCATTGAAATTATCCCTAGTGAAGCCCCATTGAGCCTTTAGCCTTGTTTATTGATAAACCACATGATAAGCCGAAACCCGTTTGTTGATACCAAGCCTTTTGATCCTATGAAAACCCTTAATGCGCTATGTTAAAGAATAAGGGTTGAAAATTGTTGGATGATATAGCTAAGGGTGAAATGCTACATTGTGTGGAAAAGAGAATTCTATTTTGGTCCTGGTCCTTAGTGACAATGTGCACCTCGACTAAAATTGAGGGTGTGGTTAATTTAGAACTATGCTCGAAACATTGGCCCTGATCCTATCAAGGATAATGTGTATCTTACTTGGATGTTAAAATCTAGAGTTTGGATGGCTAGTGCAAAGGCATGAAAAAAAAATATGATGAAAAAGAAATAAAGGGCAAATGTGGAGCAACAAAAGGGGTAAATAGTCATGAAGTGTGTACTAGGAGGAAAGAAAGCTATAAAGAAGATTGTTGGCAAAATAATGACATGTGCATTAGGGAGGTGTAGTCACTAAAATGATTTCCAAATAATCCCTCCCTTACCTTAAGCCGACATTACAACCAAATGAAAGTCCTCTTGATTCCTTGAGAAATATGTGCGAAAGTAATAATACACTATTGGCAAGCTTATGGTATGTTGAGAAAAGTAAGAACTTCTTTTGTGAAGGTGAGTTGTTGTTTGAAAAATAGGCCTTGTTAATATTGCAAATTGCTTGAGTGAAAGGCTTTACTAAACAAGAACAAGTGAGGGCATTCATGGCATATGTAAGATTATCTAATTGATGTGTTTGTATGAGTTTGCATTAGCCCGGAAAAAAAATAATAAAAGAGTCATTCTTTGAGCAGATGTGGTAACTTGGTGTAAATGTTGTGAATTGTTGCATCCATTGTGAACTACAAGATCATGATTAAAAATGTTTGATTAATTTTAAGGTGGGTTGATAAGTCCAAGGGTTATGAAAAAGAGTTGATAGTCTAGAGATTGTTTGAGGACAAACAAAAGTCTAAGTGTGGGGTGGTGATCTTAGTCATATTTATATGCCTAAGTTGTCAATAATTGCCCATAAAGTGCTTGAATTGAGGAATGATCTAGAGTCTATTATCTTGATTTTTGTTATACTTATGATGATTCTTCACTTACACGCATGATTAGTTGTTGCAGGAACTTTCAAGGAGCTTGGAGTCGAATGGAAGATAAGAGATGCGAAGGCGTGTGAAGAATAGACTAAATGTGGAACCACCTGGGCCTGGCGTATTGCGAGACGCACCGCACCAGGCTTGAAAGATCAGAAGTGCCTTCTTGGCGCTCTACTAGGCACGATGCGCCAATCCTTGAAGTTCTGAAGCGCCTCCCTGGCGCTCTGCTGGGCGCAGCGCGCCAAGGTGAAAAGATCAGAACGCCTTTGCGGGCGTGATACTAGGCGCAGTGCCCCACCCTGCTACCGACTTTTCCAGCGAAAATACAACTAAATAGGACTCCTTATTGTTTTAGAATTGGGTCTTAGTTTTTCTAATTATTATAAATAGACCCCTAGGGTTCATTAGTGGGAGTCGACTTTTGGATTTAGTGTGCAAGAGCAAGAATTCAAGTTTGTAATAGGTTTTAATCCTTTAACTCTTCTATTTTTCAAAAATTACATGAACAATTGTCTTTTGTGGTTTTCTAGTAGCATGAGTGACTAAACGCCCTAGTTCTAGGGCTATAGCTACGTAATGAATTGTTGATTATTAAAGGCTATTAGAATTAATTCTTGGTTGTCATTATAAGTTACTTTTATATTCTTGTTTTAGTATTTCTTGACTGGCCATCTAGAGATAAATATATTGTCCAATCTTAAAATCGGGAGAGGAGAGGTTAGATAGACCAGAGAATATAGATAGCTCGGTCCACCCATTAAATTGAGGTGATTAGTGTTCAGGAGTGATGCCCAGACGAACACCTTGCTTGGTTATGAAATAGGATGAAATATAAATGCTCGCCAGTTAGTCTATATATCCCCGCTCAATGATGTAGTTAGATAGCTAACTGGGGTAGGCGACGAGAGGCGTATAACCCAGATCATACCATCAACCCTATAAACCAGTAACTTGACAATTGAAATTAGTTCTAAGTCAATAATATGACACATGAGATTCAATACATGCTGCAGCCCTGAAATTTCTTTTAACTTGCTTGAAACATTAAATCAAAGTCGTTCACAATTAGTTTCGTTTATTTAGTTCATAATTAGTAGTAGTTAACAATCAATCATTAACTCTTTACTTTTACATTCATTTGTAGAGTTAAGTGTTAAATATAAATTGATCATAAGTCCCTTGGGAACGAAAACTCGTTTCTTAAAGAATCTATATTACTTGTGCGACCACATACACTTGTGTGTATACTGGGGAGCAACACGGACCAAGGAATTAGAGATACATAACTTATCACTTTGCATGTAATACACTAGGAAATGATTGGTATTACTAGGATTACCGTGTTATGAGCTTATGGGGAACACGTACACCCTAGTTACTTTCTCATATTGATAACAACTACAGTTTGAATCTTGCTCACTGAATACTTACATAATTTCCTGAATTTGTTTCACAAATCCCCCCCCCCCCCCTTTTAATTACTTGATTTCGGAAATACATTGACTAAACGAATATAATCGTCAATTAAGTTTAAGTCTAAACCATATTCCTCGTGGGATCGACCCCAACCTCTAAGTTGGGTTCTTTACTTGATAACGATCGTTTATACTTCCTTAGGGAGGTGTAATTTCAGCGTATCACACACCTAATGTGTCAAATCAGTAGAAAGTGTCAAAATGACACAACGAGACTCAAAATGAAGTGTCTAAAATGAACAAATCTTAGTTAAGGTGTCTAAGTGAAAATTGGTGCCAACTTTAGGGGGTCACCGATGGGTTCAGCCATTTAAAATTTATAAGAAATATACTTTTTAAAAAAGATTAATTTTAGGTTTAGCAAATATAAAAATCACATTTGTATGTTATATTTATAGTTTGCGTAATTGCGCTCCATAGCAAATTTTATGTTTGCTCTTGAGCTATTAATTTGTATATTTTAGTATTCATTCCAATTGTATAAGTATCTATTTGGAATCTGTATATAAATAAGAAACTAACTTGGTTGTAAACTGTATAAGTATATATTTTTTTTTTGTGATTTTCAGTCGTATATATACATATGTATAATATGTATTTGAATATAAATCTGTATATGTATATGTAACTGTATCTTTGTATACATATAGATTTGTGTCCAAATCTCTCTCGCTTTATATAAACACAAATTATACAAAGAAACTAACTTACTGTAAGTTGTATAAGTATATTTTTTTATTGTGATTTTCAGTCGTATATGTATTTAAATATAAATATGTATATCTATATCTAATTGTATTTTTGTATACAGATAAATTTGTATACAAATCTCTCTCTGGCTTTATACAAACACAAATTATACAAAGAAACTGACTTGACTGTAAGTTGTATAAGTATATGTTTTTTTGCTGTGATTTTCAGTCGTATATGTATGTGTACTATATGCATTTAAATATAAATCAGCATATGTATATGTAACTGCATTTTTGTAAACAGATAGATTTGTATACAAATGTCTCTCCCACTTTATACAAACACAAATTATACATTGTATAATTTGTGTTTGTATAAAACGAGAAAGAGAGAAAGGCAAAAAAGAACTGGGCAAGGGAAGATTTGTATTGTATAATTATAAGTGTATAGGATGAAGATATATGTATTTATATTTGTATATACAGTTTTCTCTCGTTTTATACAAACACAAACGCAATTTGTACATTTGTGTGTGTATAAAGTGAGAGAGGTGAGGGAGAGTGACGGGCTCGATATCTGGAGAGTTGCGAGCGAGATTTCTGTGGAGAGAGGCGAATGACAAAGTGTTTACTACGGATTAGAATTAAATGAAACTGTGTTTATAGCATTTATTCTGAATTAATAGTTTGCTATTTCATACAATTTTCTCTTTAAATGAGCTGGCTCGGCATAGCCCAAAGCCCACGTACTTGTGGGTTGGGCTGACCATTTTCTAGCCCACAAAAAAATTGGTCAGCGTGGCCTGACCTATCAAATTTCAAAGTTTGTATGGATTAGCTTGGATGAGGTGAGTCAGCCCATATTGACAGCTCTAATGCCTACCTATATTTCACTTTTCCGTACAGCAAAGGCCGAAAGGATTTGTGATTGGAAAACATATTTTAATTCTTTAATCTGCAATCACATAAAGTCATAAACCAAGTCAAGGTAGGATTAGGACTTGACTAATCAATTTTCTAATTAGTAATCGGTATTATTTCAAATTAGAGCAATATCCTACTCAAATAATACTAATTAAGACCATTATATATATTACGTACCTACACACTATAAGACATATATTTCTAATTGACAAAAGTAAATTGAGTTAATATGGCAATGGCAAGTATATTTGAAGAACTTGATAGTTTCACCGTGCAGATGCGAGTTTTGTCAACAATGTTTCTATTCACAACTACGTAAACATATATCCAACTTACAACAACTTCAACGTCATTCCTATTCTCGATCGTGTAGAATTTTGAAGAATTCTCCAAACTTGTTATCTTTTCTTGAAGTCGATAATTCCTCTCTTTGCCTTGGGATCAGAATTTGAAGCAATACATGAAATTAGAACATGGTAGTTCCTTTTTTGGAAAATTTCGACAGCTTCAAATTAAATATGGAGATAACAAATTTATTTGAAGAATTTGATAGTTTCACTATGCGGTATAATGTGGAGTAGTGCAGATGTGAGTCTTGTCGACAATGGTTCTATTCACAACTACATCAACATGAATCCAATTTACAACAACTTCAACGTCAATCCTATTCCTATCCTATTCGTGTAGAATTTTGAAGAATTCTCCAAACTTGTTATCTTTTTTTGAAGTTATCAACTCCTTCTTGTTGCCTTGGAATTGGAATGGGAACTTGAAGTAATCCATGAGGTTCGAATATGGTAATTCCTTTTTTGAAAATTTCAACAGCTTCAAATTAAATATGTTCTAAACATATAGTTCACTCGTTATTTTTTATTCCTTTAGACATGTTCTATTGGAGAAAGTATTGTATTTGATTTTCTGCTCTTTTTTTTATAATATTGACTCACAGTCATCTGCAAATAATATAATTTTTACTAATTTATTATCATTTAATTTTAAGCAAATTCAATAACCATTGTTTGGTCATAGTCATCTGCAAACAAGCAAAATATTATCGCAGACTTATTTTGATAAATTATCTATTTTGTTTATATTCAAACCATATTTTTTTACTATACTCATGACCAGTGTTTTAAAAAGTAGGGGCGTGAGGCAGGACATTTTACTTAGTATAGGGTGAGGCGTGGGACGTAAGCCCTATGGATCTTTAAATTTTTAATTTACAATATAGTATAATAATATAATAACACAAAATTACAAAAATACATTAATAGTTTGAAATAATTACAAACATATTTAAAGAAACTCATAGAAAATAAAACTTCTAACATGCTTATACAAATATATATAATCTAATATCTTAGATTTCTAATAATAAAAGAATCATTATTTCTAAAAATATTTTACTATACCATTTATAATAAAAACATCACTCCATCATGAATAAAACAAAAATTACTTTCAAATAACTAAATAAAATATGAATAACAATATATATGTGTGTTTTTTCTCTCTCTTCTCTCTCCTAGGGTTACTACCTGGTAATGGCACGAGGGAGGAAGAAAGTAAATATGCAGGAGCAAGACCTACAGGCAAAAGGTAGTGTTGAGAAGGTAACACCAAAGGAGATGGAGGGGAAGCAAACAATGGAACAATGGCCACCCCTTCCTTCAAAGGCGGTGACACCTAGTACCAATGGAACAGTAACAGGGTCATCAAAGGCAGAGAGGATGCAGGGTGAATCGAGTATGAGCAAGCAACCAGAAGCTAGGGAAGGAGAATCATCTACTAGAGTTCAATGAAAACTAGATCTGGTTCAGGAACTCAGTAAGAAATGGGCCACACTCTTTGATAACAACAGAATGTTGGCAAGAGGTATCAATCTTAGCTATGTTGCTCCAGTGGTGAAGAATGGCGAAAAGGTCATTGAACTGAACAAGGAGGAAATTGAGAAAGCAACGGAGGAATGGAAGAAAGCCTTAATACTCTATGTGGTGGGTGAATCTCCGACGATTGCTGCAGTGGAGAGATATATTGCAACACAGGTGAACACAGTCAGTAAGCCCAACGTGTATTACCATAATGATGGCTATTTTCTATTGCGGTTTAATAGCATGGATGATAGGAATGAGCTCCTATATCCAGGTCCTCATATGATGCATACTAAGCCAATTATTATCAAGCCATGGTCTGCAGATTTTGATTTTAACAAGGAGATATTGCAAACTGTACCGGTCTGGGTAAAATATTCAAACCTCCATCTGAATTGCTGGAGTGGGGATTCACTTAGCAGGATAAGCAGTGGCCTAGGGATACCATTATATGCAGATGAATGTACCTCAAAGGTTGATAGAATCTCCTTTGCACGAGTACTCTTTGAAATGGATGTGGCTAGAGAGTTGCCTAAGAAAGTTAAGGTGGAGGACCCGAATGGAAAAATCTTTGAACAAACTGTCCAATATGAATGGGTTCAGGAGTACTGCCCTAAGTGTATGCAAATAGGACACAAATGCCAGGCGGAGGATGGACCAAAACCAAGAACATGACCAAAACTGGTGACTAAATGGATCAAGAAGCCAAGTGGGGAACATAGAGGAAAAGAGAGTACACAGGTAGAACCAATGCAGGAGACCAGGAACAAAGGAGTGCAAATAAGGGAGGGTATCAGATCAATGGATAAAGGTCAAGACTGCAGCAACACGAAACGAGGCCAGAATGCAACATGATCTGACTAAAAAGAATGGGTATGAAAATCTTGCAGGTGTAGAGCATGAAGAGAATTTGGATCCAGAGGATTATGACAGGCAGCATGCAGTTAGTCACTTGGAGCATTAGGGGGATGAATAAACTTCACAAACAAAAGGAACTGAAATTGTTTGTTAAGGAGAATAGAGTTAGTTTTATAGAAGTATTAGAACATAAAATAAAAGAGAACATGACCAGTAGAATAGTAAGGAAAACACTACCAGGATGGAAGTATGAAGCAAACTATGAATACTCAATTAAGGGAAAAATCGGGTTGCTATGGAATCCTCAGCTTATAGAGTGTGTGATACTTAGTAAATCTGAACAAAATATCCAGGGCAGAATCAAGTTGAGAAGCAGGAGTTTAACATTTCTATTTGTAGTTGTTTATGGGTTGCACACCATCCAAAGCATGAAGAACTTGTGGGAGGATCTGAGAATGCTGAATGTATGAGTCAATGAACCAATGATATGTATGGGAGACTATAATGCTATCTTATCTGGTGATGATAGAGTTCAGGGTAGTCAGGTTCAAGAGGGGTTAATTAGGGATTTCAATGACTTTCTAATAGACACAGGGATGGTTGAATTGAAGTCCACAGGTAGATCCTACACGTGGTCAAATGGGCACACTTGCAACAAAATTGATAGAGCAATGGTAAATGTTGAATGAATGTTGCAACTACCTCAACTAGAGGTGATGGTGAGGGTACCTGCATCTTCTGACCATTCTCCGTTAAGTATTGATCTAAAGAGAGATGATGCAAATGATACTCCCAGGGCCTTTAAGTTCTTCAATTGTATTGCTGATCATACAGAGTTTATCTACACAGTCAGGGGTATTTGGAATGGTAGGAAAACAAGTGACATGAAGGAGGTATGACAAAAACTCAAGCAAGTGAAAAATGAGATCAAACATCGGAATAATATTGAGTTCCGAGGAGTAGCTGACAGAGTAAAAGATATGAGGAACAAGTTACAGCAGGTGCAAGAGAGTATGAATGATCCAACTAAAGTGACAATATATAGGCAGCATGAAAAGGAGTTGCAGTCTCAACTGGAAAAATGGAGTATGATTGAAGAGAGTATAATGAAACAGAAGTCCAGAGTTCAATGGTTGAAGCTGGGAGATGCTAACACTACCTATTTCTTTGCACATATGAAGAATAGAGTGGCTCATAATACTATAACAAGTCCCACGAATGGGGCAGGCAATGTAATGTATGCACATGAAGAAATTGAGAGGGAAGTATGAGGAGTTACTGAGCGAATCAACATCCACTTTGCCAAGTGTTAATGCACAGATCATGAAGAATTGGAAGACTCTAGATAGAGATCAACAATTGCATTTGGCAGCAGAAGTAACAAAAAAGGAAATAGAATTAGCCTTAAAGAATATCAATGATATGAAAGCTCCTGGATATGATGGGTTGAATGTCTATTTTTTCAAAAAGGTCTGGCCGGTAGTGGGAGAGGAGATCATAAATGCAGTGCTGAAGTTTTTTGAGATGGGGGTAATGTATTCTCCTATAAATTGCACATATGTCACCTTAATCCCCAAAGTGGACCAATCCAAATGAATTGGGGAATATAGACCAATCTTTTGCTGCACAACAATATATAAAATCATATCAAAGGTTCTAACCAGAAGGATGCAGAAGATGATGAACTCAATTGTAGATGACAACCAATCAACCTTTGTTCCAGGTAGAGCTATTAGTGATAACATCATTTTGAGTCATGAACTGGTGAAGGGGTATGGAAGGAAAGGCATTTCAGCAAGATGTATGATGAAAGCGGATATGAAGAAAGCATATGATTTACTAGAATGGAGCTTTTTGGAAAATATGTTGTGGGAACTTAAATTTCCAGCAGTGGTAATCAGATGGATAATGCAATGTGTTACTATTACCTATACAATCATGATCAATGGGAAGTCAACTAAGCCATTTAAGGCAAAGAAAGGAGTGAGACAGGGTGATCCCCTATCACCATTCCTATTTGTTCTAGCCATAGAATATCTTACAAGAATTTTGAAAACACTACTTACAAATCCAATATTTCACTACCATCCTAAATGCAAAAAGCAAAAAATAATCCGACTGAGCTTTGCTGATGATCTATTACTATTCTGCAAGGGGGAAGTTAGATCTGTAAGGTGTTTGCATGACTGTTTTCAAATGTTCTCTCAGGCCTCTGGATTGGTGGCAAATGCTGATAAGAGTATTATATACTTTGGAGGGGTGAAGATGAATACTCAAGAACATATATTACAGGAGCTGAAATTTGCTAAAGGAGAGCTACCTTTTAGGTATCTTGGAATACCCTTAAGTACTAAGCGAGTTTCCATAGTGCAATGCAAACCACTCATTGATAAAATACCGGGGAGGATTACAAATTGGACGACAAGATTCCTATCATATGCTGGCAGAGCACAACTAGTCAAAAGTGAATAGTTTGCTATTCAAATATTTTGGGCTCAAGTGTTTGCATTGCCAAAGAATATTATACAAGCAATTGAGTCTATATCAAGAGGTTTCTATGGTCAGGAAATGTTGATGTATCAAAAAAAGCACTAATCGCTTGGGAGAAGTTATGTAGGCCCAAATCCAATGGAGGTTTGAATTTCCTAGATACTTATACCTGGAACAAAGCTGCTCTTGGGAAGCTACTATGGAACCTGTGCAAGAAAAAAGACAAAATATGGGTGATATGGGTGCATAGTTACTATGGAAGACAGAACTTTGTGTGGGGTGTGCAGGTCAAGCAAGCATCTTGGATGGTTTAGAGAATTTTGAAGATTCACAAATATTTCCAGGAAGCTGGCTATAGTGAGCAGGATTTGATTAACATGGATAAATACTCTATTAAGGAGGTCTACCAGAAGATGAGAGGTGATATGGATAGAGTGGACTGGAGGAAGTTGGTATGGGCAAACTTTGGAGCTCCTAAATGGCTGTTTATAATGTATATTGCTATGAATAAGAGGCTATGACCAGAGACAGATTGGCATAATGGGGTTTAGCAGATGAAGTAACATGTCCACTCTGTCAGGTATCGGATGAAGATATTGATCATCAGTTCTTCCAATGTTCTTATGCTGGAAGTGTATGGACTAAACTATTGGTTTGGCAAGGTATGCAGAGGCAAAACCTGAACTGGCAGGAGGAAGTTCGATGGGCAATGAGGAACATGAGAGGGAAAAATAGTATGATGCAGGTATACAAAATGACACTTGCAGGCGCATTATATTGTTTGTGGGTAGAGAGAAACTAAAGAATATTTCAAAAGAAACAAAGTCCCCCAGAAAGCATTATTCGACAAGTCATCCAAGAGGTTCATGGGCGAGGATCCCGGCAACCTAGGCAAGCTAGTAGACTAAAAGAACTCAATGTATATCCCTGATTTTAAGAGTAATAGTTAGATAGGGATGGTATGTGTTAGGAGTATCAGCTAAACTTGGGGTTGATTGTCCAAGTTGGCTGGGATTTAATTTTGTAAAGCTCTTTGGTAAATAAAAGTTTTTTAATTACCAAAAAAAAATCTAAATAAAATATGATAATTTTGAGGCATATGACAAAACCAAGAAGACCAATAATAAGTGAAAAAACAATTTTTTGTCACATATTTTTTAAAAAAATATTACGTAATATATAATCACTTTCACAGCATTACCAAATAGTTAAGATGTGATACTACAACTTGTTATTTGAGTTACTCTCAATCTTCTTATCTCTATAGATTAGAAAATTATTAAGTATCATTCATTTATTCAAGAATTATGAGGGTTAACAATGTTAACTAAAGATTTTAACCCATTTGTGTAAGATCTGTTAGGCGAGAAAATTATTAAGTATCATTCATTTATTCAAGAATTATGAAGGTTAACAATGTTAACAAAAGATTCTAACCCATTTGTGAAAGATCTCTTAGGCGAACCCCGAGCGTTGGGCGTTGGGCATGCACAGTCGGACGCTTAGGGCGTAAGTCTTACAGAACTAAGTCCCACACTTGAGTCTCGAAGCGTTTTGCTAGAGCCCCGCCCCAGAGCGAGCCCCGAGACGAGTCCCAACAAAGTCTTTACAAACACTGTTCATGACTTTACCTCTCATGACTTCTAAGCAGAATCTTATTTTCCATTTAAAAATATATATATATTTGATAACATACTTTTTTGCTAGTAATTTTCTGTGACAACTAATTTCAGAGAAAAAGTTTCACAAAAAGTTGTAATTAAAAATTAGCTCATTCATTCAAACCAAAAAGAAAGAAGATAGATGTCGTAGCCCGTAGGGAAAAGAAAAGTAGGAAAAGAGAGAAAATTCATTTATTCAAGAATTATGAGGGTTAACAATGTTAACTAAAGATTTTAACCCATTTGTGTAAGATCTGTTAGGCGAGAAAATTATTAAGTATCATTCATTTATTCAAGAATTATGAAGGTTAACAATGTTAACTAAAGATTCTAACCCATTTGTGAAAGATCTCTTAGGCGAACCCCGAGCGTTGGGCGTTGGGCATGCACAGTCAGACGCTTAGGGCGTAAGTCTTACAGAACTAAGTCCCACACTTGAGTCTCGGAGCGTTTTGCTAGAGCCCCGCCCCAGAGCGAGCCCCGAGACGAGTCCCAACAAAGTCTTTAAAAACACTGTTCATGACTTTACCTCTCATGACTTCTAAGCAGAATCTTATTTTCCATTTAAAAATATATATATATATTTGATAACATACTTTTTTGCTAGTAACTTTTTGTGACAACTAATTTCAGAGAAAAAGTTTCACAAAAAGTTGTAATTAAAAATTAGCTCATTCATTCAAACCAAAAAGAAAGAAGATAGATGTCGTAGCCCGTAGGGAAAAGAAAAGTAGGAAAAGAGAGAAAATTGTGCATAATATATTTATGGATAAGATAATATATTATTATGAATATGATATTATAAGTTATTTATGAAATATTAATTATCTATATCATGTTTAGAATTTTGATTTAATTAGTTAAATTAGTCGTAAAAAAATTTCTTATGCCATGTGTCGTCAATTCAAGTAAGAATTAACTTGGGGAAAATAGAGAGAAAAGAAACGGAGAGGAGTCGGATCCAAAAATAAATAAATAAATAGTGCATAATAACATAGCAAGTATTTAAATCAAAATAAATGTTATAACTATTGTTACATTTAATTCTATTCGGTAGCTAGTGTTTAGCTATTCTTGCTATTCGCTGGGACCACATATTTGTATATAATACAAATAAATATATAAGGGAAGTTATGGTTTTATACAATTCACTTCGCCTCTTGTCTCTCCCCACTTCCTTCAATTCATCCTAAAATCTCTCCCCAAATCAGTTTGAATTTCAAATCCCTCCCGATTGTGGCATCAAAATTTCTCTCCCCATTTACACCATTTTCTCCTAAAATCTCTTTCACATTAATTTTGAATTTTGAATTTTCATCATTACCCTCCCGATTGTGGTATCAAAATTTCAGGTAATCGTCAAAAACATGTGTAAATCAACTTTATATTTTTTTTCTTTGTATTCTATATAATATTTTCAATTTTTTTCATGAACTTGCATATTTTCATATACATATATACAGATTCAACTAACAAAATTTTATTTATATACATATTACATATATGTACATATATAATTGGAAAGCACAACAAAAAGAACATATATTCATACAAATTACAGTTAATACTATTTCTTATGAGTAAATGACATATATATACAACTGTTATGGAAAATTAGCAACAAATAGCCCATAATTAAATAGCATTTAATAGACCAAAAAAAGAGAGACCAAATTAGTCCATATTAACGGACGGCATACTAATAGGGTTTTCTTTTCTTTTCTTTTTTTAAAAAATTCTTGTGAAACTAACTGCCACACACAGCATTAAAAACGGAACGTGGGAAACCATATAAACTCCCCATAGATAATTAGCGATTCAGTATCCATAAACTCCATCAATTCATAAAAATTCATGTATCCAATATAAAAAAATCAACGAGGTTCTACTACAAACATCAACAAATAGATTGCATCTTTGATAGTGTTGATTCATCATAGAGGAGAATGGGATAACGCAAATAATTTTGTGCATTAATTATTTCATGGAGGGGATGGTTATTACAACAGCCATTGATTTCAAAGGATTCACTCGCTTGATTTCAAGCCATCTAAATGTCAATACTTCCTTGAATTCGTTTGATTTTCATTATAAAATTGATGAAAATTCTAAGCCGATGTTGATACGAAACACTGTAGGATTACGAGTATACATCGAATTGAAGAAAGGGTCAGGAAACTTCAAAGACTATCCATTGTGCATAACTTGGAAAGCTATATATATGCATCATACACTTCCAATTAATGGAGAAGAATATGGCGAGGTCAATACCTAAATAATAGCTCATGGTAACACCAACACATATAATTTGAATGTAATTGAATATAACAGCTTGGCTGCTCAAGAGATTACATATTTTCAACAATGCAATATTATTGAAAGTGATGCTGCTAACGTACCATTAGAAGGTCAACTATACAAGGATAAGAAGATTTTGAAGTCTATCATTGAAAATTATGCAATTCGAAAGAAGTTTTAGTTTAAAGTGAACATATCAATTGTGTCAATGTATTATTCAATTCAATTAGTATAACTAGACATATAAATCTATGTTATCCACTACAATGTATACCTTTTCAAAAATTATATACTTTATGTATCCAATCACTTATAATAGGTAATCAGTTAACTAAATTATCTTTTATCACATGATTGGATTTTCACTACTAAAAAAATAGCGTTTAGCGACAAACACTATTCCGTCACTATATAATGACGGATTTGCAACGGAATTACTATTTTGTTGCAAAATTGACAAATAACTTTTTGAGTAATAATATAGCGATGGATTGGCAACGGAATATTTATTTTGTCGCTAAATATTAGCGCGAAATTTTGGCGCCTAATTTTTCCTACAGATTTAGTAACAAAGTATGGGTGACAAATTGGGCAACGGAATTAGTGACGGAAAAGAGGTTGCTAAACTTTTTAATATATTTTTATAAAATTTATATTATATAGCGATGAAAATATCCGTCATTATATTTTTTTCTAAATAAATACATTAATTTGAAATCAACAGATGTTAGAATCTGTCAGTAAATCCGTTGCAAATATTTTTAAAGTCATATTATATTCTAGGGCACAAATTTATTTCCACAATTTCAATCTCCCGCTCCAAAGAGGCCTCTCTCAAGCTCCATCTCCATTGAAGCTTTCCAAGTCTCGCTGCAAGCTCCATTGAAGTTCTCCATCTCCTTTCCAAGTCTCCACTGCTAGCTTTCCAAGTCTCCATTGTAAGCTTAGTCTCTCATCTCAATTTCAATTTTGTTTAGCTCTCCATCTCAATAGGGCTGTGGTATTTTCAAAATGGGTAGTTTCAACTCTTCTTTCTGCAAAATAAGAATCCCAACTCGTTCCTGCATTTTGATGTTAGATTCGCTAGATTTGGGTATCAATGGCTTCAGTTGACTAAATCATTGTTTTCCAGTTCAACTCGTCTTCTGAAAATAGAGATTTTAGTGTTTTGGGTGTATGAAAATATGCTATTTTAACTCTTAACTCTTTCCATTTCATTTAGCTTGATTGCTTGAAGTAGGATTGGGATTTTCTCAAAATAGGGGTTTTAAAAATTTTAAGTGTTTCAAAAATAGGGTCTTTATCTAGAAATTATGTTTTCTGGAAATAGGGGTTAGGGTTCAAGCAAGCATTTGGATTTCAATGTTGGAATGGTCATTGACTTTGGGTTCCACAATTGTCAATGAGAGTAGAAATTAATTCTTGCTGCGTCAATGGTACCTTGTCAATTTTAAACAAAACAATTATTTTTTATATTGGCTCACCTAATTAGATGGGATTCATGAATATAATTGTTGTGTAAAGTCTGAGCTACTGTATTGCCCGAAAATTGGCTCACTGATACACTTTTGGCAAGAGTCCCTTGAAGATCTCTGTAGTAATTGCTTTCTTTGTTTCCATCCTAATTAATATGGAGGAATGTCATGAGGTTAATAAAGAGAAGGAAGTTATATTAGTACGACGTACCTGTTGAGAGTTGCCTTGAATCTTATGAACTTTCAAGTATTTCTCTGATTGAAGAGATTAAGTAATTATCTCATGCTGATGCTTGCTGAAGTTCTCTTCCTCTGCCTGTTTTTTCAGAAAACAAAACAAAAATCAGATTCATTGCTTACTGTATTAAGTGTTTAGTTTCTATTTATATTGTTGTTATTCCATGTTCTTGCTAATAACCAAGGTAATGAAATGTTAAAATGTTGCAGGCCCCTGCTGTTATAACATCATCATCAGGGTCTGATAGATATTCGCTTGAAGTAAGCCTCACTCTTCATTTCTATCTCTGATTTAGCTCAAGATTTAAGTTCCGAGGTATTTTGTTTACTCAATCTAACTATGATGAAGATTGTTTCCATTATCTTGAGACTATTTGAGTTAGCGCTTTTTTTTTAAGAGATTAGTGAAAAGTTTGGAGAATTCTTATTCTGTTGTCGTGGGTGTTTCTGTGATTTGTTCTTACTGGAGGAATACATTCTAAATTTTAACTTGTTTATTGATTTTATTTGCTAGAAAAATGCATTCTAGACTTTAACTTTTTCTTTGGTTTTATTTGCTAGAGGAATTGTTGTACTTATAGAGGAAAGTCATGTGATTTTCTTAAAAATTATTTTTTTGAAATAAAGATTCTTGCAAACTGCTTGTTCAGTAGATTAAATTATTAACCAAATCAAATCAAAGCAACTACATAGTCATCAAAAACCTCTAAGATTAAATTTATTAGCTAATTGTCTATTCAGTAGAAAGTTTTTCATGTAATGTGCTTCTGTTTGTTGCTGATGAAATGTAGTATTGACTCCAAATTCTTTTCTTGCTCTAGTTTTTTACACACTGGAAAGTGTTGATTGTACTGTAAATTAACTGTAATGCTTCAATCCCTTTTGTTTGTCATCAATTTTGTGAGATTAATATAGCAATTAGATAGTTTCAATAAGTTCATTGTAACTAGAATGCTTAAGTAAGTTGATTTGAATCAGAATGCTTTAATTGTTCTATAAGTTGACTAAAATTAGAATGTTCCAGCAACTGTTTTGTAAGTTGATTATAATTAATAATTGCTTTAATAATTCGTAAGTTTTTTTAAAGTCTGCATAGTGAAGAACTTTAGAAATTGTTCTTGTTTTGTCAATATGCATGTTTAGTTCGAATTTGATGAATATGAATGAGAGTACCTTCTGGTCCACGGTTTGTGCTTGTTACTAATTTTTTTTTGTAAATTTAAACATTATTAGGAACATAAATAATCTAGAGCGTGGTTGGATGTATGATAGGTTGGATGGCCGAGGGGCTATAAATTCTAGTTTCGTAATTGGAGTGGATAAATTTATCCAATTTGCATGTTCGCAACAAAATCGCATGAGCAGTAATAAAGTTAGATGTCCATGTAAAAAATGTCACAACTTTAAGTTCATGGATGTTGAAATGATTAAGCATCACCTTTATAAATCTGGATTTGTTGATAACTATTTTATCTGGAAGCATCAAGGAGAAAAAGATGTGATTGGTGAGATTTCTTCTAATCAGGATTTGAATGGTGGTGCTACACCTGAATTAGGATATGATAATCCATACCGTCAAATGATTTTTGATGCAACTGGTCCTAACTTTCCCCAAGGTTCAAGTTGGCAATCTTTTAGCAACATTGAACATGAGTCGTCTCATCCTTGTGAACCTTCAATGGAGGAAGATCCTAATCCCGAGTCCCAAAAATTATATGATTTGCTACAAGCAGCTGATACAAAATTATATTCTGGTTCTTCCCTCTCTCAACTTACTGTTGTCTCTCGAATGCTAAATATTAAAATGGAGAACAATATGTCACAGAGAGGTTATAACCAAATGATGCAATTGTTGAAAGAGGCTTTACCTGAAGATAACATAGTGCTTGATAGCTACTATCAGACCAAGAAACTAGTGCGTAGCTTGTGTTTTGCCAGTTGAAAAGATTGATTGTTGTGAATTAGGATGTATGTTGTATTGGGGTGATGATGAACACCTTACATCTTGTACATTTTGTGGCCATGATAGATACAAGCGTCGTGTTGGCTCTCGTAAGAGGAAATTGATCCCTTACAAGAAAATGTATTATATTCCTTTGATTCCTAGATTGCAAAGATTGTATGCATCCCATGCTACAACTGCCGACATGAGATGGCATCATGAGCATACAAAAGAGGATGGTGTAATGCGTCATCCATCAGACTTTGAGGCTTGGAAGCACTTCAATGACACTCATCCTTTTTTTGCTAATGAACCAAGAAATGTAAGGTTGGGGTTATGTACTGATGGTTTCCAACCATTTAGTCAGTCTGGGAGAAAATACTCTTCATGGCCAGTGATTGTCACACCTTATAATTTACCTCCAGGAATGTGTATGAAAGAGGCTTATATGTTCTTAACAGTCATTGTTCCGGGGCCAAACAATCCCAAACATAAAATTGATGTTTATTTGCAGCCTCTAATAAAGGAATTGACTTTGTTGTGGGAGACAGGCGTGGAAGCATTTGACATCTCAAAAAAGCAAAACTTTCAACTAAGGGCAGCTTTGATGTGGACAATCAGTGACTTTCCCGCATATTATATGTTATCAGGATGGAGTACTACAGGTAAGTTGCATGTCCCTATTGTATGGAGGAAACACAATCCTTTATATTGAACCATGGTAAGAAAACATCATGGTTTGACTGTCATAGGATGTTTCTTGACCAACATCACCCATTCAGGAGAGATCGTAAGAACTTTCTTAAAGGCAAGATTGTCCAAAGATCACCACCGCCCTATAGAACAGGAGAGGAAATATTGAATCAAATTTGTGATTTGGACATAAGAAAAGTAACAGATTTAGATGCAGAACAAGTCAATCGAAGAATATGTAAGTCTTGCGGATGGAAAAAGAGAAACATCTTTTGGGATTTGCCTTATTAGAGATCTAACATGATTCGACATAATCTTGATGTCATGCATATTGAAAAAAATGTCTTTGATAATGTGTTTAACACAGTTCTTAATTTTGATGACAAAACCAAAGACAATCCACAATCATGTCAAGATATGGTAGAGTATTGTGATCGACCTCAATTGGCAAAGGATAGTAATGGAAAATATCCCAAAGTTGTATATACAATAGGCAAGGAAGCAAGAGCTATCTTGTTCAATTAGGTGAAAGGCTTAAGGTTTCCAGATGGGTATGTTTCCAATTTGGGTAGATGTCCAGACACAAATGCGAAAAGGATATTTGGCATGAAAAGTCATGATTGTCACGTGTTCATGCAACGACTGTTGCCTATTGCCTTTCGCGAACTACTTCCTAGTAATGTGTGGCAAGCACTTACAGAATTGAGCTTATTTTTCAAAGATCTTACTTCTACAACTCTACGAGTTGATGACATGGAGAGATTAGAGAGAGACATCCCATAAATCTTGTTTATTTTTCTATTTTACTACATGTATATTTTGTTTATACAGGCTGGAACCTTCTCAAATATGCTCTAGTTTCATATCCAAGTCTTTCAAAAGTGATGTTGATCTCAATGGAATCAATTGGAAAGGTGTCTCAACTGATGTAAGAAATGGTTATTTTGGAGAATTTAAGGTATAACTTTTCATCATAAGTGAATTTAGCAAGTGTATTCACATATATAGATAGGACATTAATGTATTACTTTCAAAACTTATTTCAGAAAAAAATTTACTGGGATGTTTCCATTAGTGAAAACGAAGTGAAAAGACACTGGATGGTTAAGGCAGCACTGAAATACAGAAATTTCATTTCTAAAATAAAAAAGGAATGAGTTAGGCCAGGCTATGTACCAGAAAATGTGTGGGAAAGGTGGATGCAACTTTGGGGAAGTGAAAAGTGTATTAAAAAGTAAGAAATTAATTGAAAAATCGTCGTGGTGGCCATGAAACTGCTGTTGGGACTCACACGGGCGGCTCTATTTCAATTGGAGAACATCGCAGAAAACTTGTGAGTATATATATTTTACAAACTCTATAACTAACATCTTCTATTGTATGCTATATATAAGGTGATTTCTTTTGTATAGGCTATTGAAAAAGGTCGAGATCCAACACCAATTGAATTACATTTGCATGTTCATACACATGGTCATGATGGAAAATCATCTGTTGGTGAGCGTTCTAGAATTGTCCATGTAAGTCTAAAACTTGGAGGTGTTTCGGTTCTTTCCTTCTGTAGTTTCTGGTGCAATTTTAGTCTTGTTTTAAAGTGTATCTTTTGCTACTGTTTGGTATAATTCTGGTAATGTTTTGAGACTTTTCGATGCAATTTTAGTGTTGTTTTGATGCGATTCTAGTGTTGTTTTTGTGTGACTCTAGTGCAGTTGTTTTTGGTGCAATTATAGTTCTGTTTTAGAGAGAATCTACTGCTACTGTTTTGGTGTAATCTGATTGCTGTTTTGAGGCTTTTTCGGTGCAATTTTAGTGTTGTTTTGGTGTGATTCTAGTGTTGTTTTACTGTGACTCTAGTGTAGTTGTTTTTTGTGTAACTCTAGTCCTGTTTTAGTGAGAATTCGTTGCTGCTGTTTTAGTGTAATTCATGTGCTGTTTTGAGGCTTTTTCGATGCAATTTTAGTGTTGTTTTGGTGTGATTCTAGTGTTGTTTTACTGTGACTCTAGTGCAGTTGTTTTTTGTGCAACTCTAGTCCTGTTTTAGTGAGAATTCGTTGTTGTTGTTCAGTGTAATTCATGTGCTGTTTGAGGCTTTTCTGGTGCAATTTTAGTGTTGTTTTAGTGCGATTCTAATGCCATTTTAGTGTGAATTTAGTGCAGTTGTTTCATGTAATTCTGATGTTGGTTGGGTAATTTTCGAGTGTTTCTGATGCTGTTTGGGTAATAGAAATTAGTTTGTTTTAAAGTTCTGTGTGAGTTCAAGTATGATCTTTATTCTGCAATTCAAACGAGTTCAAAATTGTAGGTCTAAGTTAATTACTACAACTTATAAACAACACTTCATAGACCAGCTAATATAAGTTGCACTGTCCTTCTTTCATTGCATTTTCCTTGCTGCAATTATCTACTAATACAAGGCACTAGAGTATTATATGCATATGAAAACCAGATAGCCCATCTTTCTGTAACAACACAGTTCTTTCCTGGGAAAACAAAAAACATGTCCTTTAAGCTTAAAAGCTTATGTATCTTTCTACATTTTCCTTTAAAATTTGTTTTGTTCCCTATCTTTAATGCTTTCTCATTTTCTCTACTTATAATAGGAAAAATATGAAGAAATATTACGGGAAAACACAGTGTCTCAAACTGATATTGATCAACGTGAAGCATATTACCAAGCTGCAGGGGGAGAAAAGAAAAGAAGAATATACGGTCTTGGATCTAAAGCAAAAAATTACTTTGGGCAGAATCTTTGTGGCTCATCATCATTACCACCTCCATTTTCTCAATCAACACCAATAACAAATATGGACGAGTTTGTAAAGCAAATGATGCATGCACTAACTAGTCATCTTGTTCCTATTATTGTTGAGCAGGTGCAAGCATCAATTAGTCCATCTGGGAATCCATCGATTGTGACACCCACAGTGCCTCCTCCTACTAATGTGGACGACGTTGATCCCTCAATTTCAAGTGACGATCGTATCCCTTAGTCTCCCACAACTTTAGTTTTTGATAATGTAATACTTTTTGGAAACTACAAATTGCGTAGTAACATTTTGATGAACGTAGGTTTATTTAAGAGTACTTGATAGTTTTCTTTGGATATTTTTAACCAAAAATATGTGGTTTTGGAGTTTTCTATTTATATATTATGAATCGTCTATGAGTATTATATTATATGAATGTTTGTTATTTTTAGAGTATTTAGTAATTTTAATTTAATTTATTTCAGCAGTGCATATTTAAAATAACCAAATCAAATAATTTTAGAAGAATAATTTTTAGCAACAAATTTAGCGACTATTTGGTTGTTGCTATGAAAAGAATGTTGGCGACGGATTATTAAAGGCCTAATATGTTGTAACAGAATATGTTGCGACGGAAATTTCGTAGCAAATTTATCCAAAATGACGAAATGAATTATGAAATTAGCAACAAAACTATATAAATATAATAACAAATCAGTTTGTCGCTAACAAGTGGCAACGAAAATCTTTCGTCACTATCACGTCGCTAAACTTGTGACGGAACTCATTTTTTCGTCTTAGAATTATGAAATTAGCAACAAAATTATATAAATATAATGACAACTTAGTCTGTCGCTAACCTGTGGTGACGAAAATGTTTCGTCACTATGACATCGCTACACTTGTGACGGAACTCATTTTTTCGTCACTAAGAGCTTACTAACGAGCGTAATAGCAACAACCAATAATTCGTTGCTAATCCGTCACTAATCATGATTAGTGACGGATTTTCATTGGATAGTGACGGACTGTGTCCGTTGGTAAACACTATTTTTTTGTAGTGTTTTATCACGTGAATGAATAATCATGCATACAATGCATTCATGTATACATATCCGTGTCTTCATTCACTAAAAATATAAATACTTAATCGAATAATCTTTTATCACATGAATGAGTTTTTATCATTTGAATGAACAATCATGTATACAAAAATTCATGTATACATATCCGTGTATTCGTTCACTAAAAATTTGTATACATTCCAGATTCTTCCTTCAGTGTGTAAATGAGGATTGCACTTGGAAATTAAAATGCTCAGCATTACACAAGTAAAAAATATTCAAAGTTAGACGATTCATCACTTTCTATAATCATTCTCCTTCTAGCAACCTCAACTGAAATAACTCTTTTATGAATTTTTTTAATGAACAACACCAACCGATTCACATTGTTTACCTTTAAAATTATCCTTACTATGAATCGGATACCAAGAAGAACTTACATGACTAAAATTTAAAGTTTTGGGTGGTATTCAACAAAATCTCCTTTTTTAGGAATAATTCTAGGAATATTTTTCTTAACCATGGCAATTGATACCCAGAATCAATAATTTTTGCCCAAATATTAAAACTTTCAACTTGAAAAATTAAAAAACCAAGAAAAAAATTAACAATAATATAAAAAGTGAAGACATGCAAATCTTCTAGAGAAGATATAACATCAACTTTTAACACTTTTGTTTAAAAGGATTGAAGAAGAATGATATAAATGTTTACATTATCAATAAATATTCACCAATCAAAGAAAACTTGTATATGAGAAAAGAGGAGAAAAAAAGGGGAACAAAGTCCCACTTCCCAATAAAATTGCAACATGCTGTGACCAACTTAAAAAAATAATTAATTTAAATATAAATTACTTCCCATTTATTAACGTGGGCCAAAAGGGCCAAAATATGCCAATTTTAATTTTAAAAAACCTTTTTTTGTTATAAAAATAAAAAGGGGCTATATGTTGCCAATTAGTTAAAAGAGAGTACATGTTGTGCCATTTTTTCATTTCTTATTTGTATACAAATTCCACATATATACTTATACAAAGAACATATACATATACAAATTAAAGCTATATATATACATATACAGTGGACAAGCCTAACAAAAAACACATATACATATACAAATTACATCTGATATACAAACGCAATTATCAAAATTTAAGACGAATCGGTACTTTATACATACACAAATATAGAAAAAACTGAAACGTTTCATATACGAAATATCCAATTGTATAAACGAATTTATACAGAACTAACCAATTTGTATATAAATTGGACGTATTTAGTGAATTATACAAATCAGAAGCTCCATAACAAACATAAATATAGTTAGGAAGCGTAATTATCTAAACTATAGCTATGAAGCACTAATATGGATATTATCTTTGTTATTCCTAAATTTACTCAAAAATAAAAGCTACAACAAATACTAAAAACTACTAGATTTTTTAATTTTAAAAAAATGGGTTTTGAAGAAGTATATTATTTTGGATTGAATAAATTATGGAAATAATTTAATTGCGGTGGAGTTTTTATTTCATCCAATAAGAAAATTACACATAATAAATATTCAAAATAAATAAATAAAGATAGAGTTGTTAGTTTCAAGAGTATAAATGAGTCAAAAGGTGAAGAGTATTTTTTAGGGAAAATTGTGTGAAATAGCAAACTATTAATTCAAATTAAATGTTATAGCCATAGTTTATTTTATTTGTAATTCGCGGCAAACATCCCATTTTTTTGGGTATACAATTAGCCATTTTCGGTATACAATTAGTCATTTTATACATTTCGGTATAAAATGTATAAAATGCGTTTGTGTTTGTATAAAGCGAGAGAAAAATGTATATCCAAATACAAATACATATATTTTTGTCCTATACACTTTAATTAACAAATACAAATCTTATTATACAAATTACAATGTATAAATGAATTTGTACAAAACCGAACAATTTGTATAAAATTGGATGTATCTAGCGAATTATACAAATCAAAAGCTCCATAGCAAACATAAAATTTGTTATGTAGCGCAATTATGCAAACTATAGTTATAACATACAAATATGATTTTTATGTTTGTTATATGTGAAAGTTGCTCTATATTTTAAACCAAAAAGGTGAGTAGAAGGATATTTTTAAATCAAAAGATGGATGAAGGGTATTTTTAGACCTTTACCTATAGTTTAGTGGTATTTTTGATGTTTGTAAAATCAAAATGGTACTTAATTCTTTTTTCCAAATTTGCCCTTTGACATATTTCTAATTCAATATACAAATTTAATCATGATTATGTCAATCTAATCTGAAGAACGAGAAAATTATAATTAAACGTATTTTGGTTAAAACTCTTCTAACTTTTAGGAGTGAGTCAATCAATTATTTGGACCAAAGGAATGATATATTAAAAAGATGAAATAACGAAAAAAATATTTATTGAGTCAATTTTTTAATCTAAAATAATCTAATTATTATTTATTATTTAAAAAATTAGACATTCGGTCTTCCTTCATGCTTCACTCTTTTCCGTAAAGCAAATAGATTGTCTGGCTTTCTATACAACATCAAAACCTAAATACATTAGGACACTAAAATAAGAAAAGACTATTTTAATTCTTTAATTGGCAATCACATACAACTTACAAGTCATAAACCATGTCTAGATAGGATTAGGACTCGACTAATCAATTTCCCATTAGTAATCCTAAGTTAATTTGAGTTAAATCCATATCCTATTCAAATAATATTACATAAGACCATTCTATATATTATGTAGTTATACTGTAACACACATATTTCTTATTGACAAAAGCAAATTGAGTTATTATGACGATGACAAATTTATTTGAAGAACTTGATAGTTTCATCATGTGGTATAATATGGAGAAGTGCAGATGTGAGTCTTGTCAACAACGATTCTATTCACAACTACGTCAACATATATCCAATTTACAACAAATTCAATGTCAATTCGATTCCTATTCCAATTCGTGTAGAATTTTGAAGAATCCTCCAAACTTGTCATCTTTTCTTGAAGTTGATAATTCCTTTTCTTTGCACTGTGATCGGAATTTGAAGCAACACATGAAATTCGAATATGGTAGTTCCTTTTTTGAAAATTTTGACAGCTTCAAATCAAATATGGGGATAGAAAATTTATTTGAAGAATCTGATAGTTTCACTATGCGGTATAATAGGGAGAAGTGCAGATGTGAGTCTTGTCAACACAGGTCCTATTTACAACTACGTCAACATGAATCCAATTTACAACAACTTCAACGTCAATCCGATTCCTATTCCTATTCATGTAGAATTTTGAAGAAGTCTCCAAACTTGTTATCTTTTCTTGAAGTCGATAACTCCTTCTTTTTTCCCTGGAATCGGAATGGGAATTCGAAGCAATCCATGAGCTTCGAATATGGTAGTTCTTTTTTTTGAAAATTTCGACAGCTTCAAATCAAATATGTTCTAGATAAATAGTTCACTCGTTAATTTTTCTTCTTTTAGACATGGTTGTTTGGAGAAATCGTTGTATTAATTTGGTTCTGTTATTTTTCATAATATATAGCTAATTGTAATCATCTATGTCGTATACAATTGCATTAATAGTAATAGAAAGTTTTGTGTAGACTCACTATTAATTAGAGCTTTTAAATTCTTGAAAAAAGAAAATACCCTAATAAGGAGTAATGCAAATTCAAATTAATAATTTCCAAATAGCATATATGGTTAATAAAACATAATACGTAACTAGGGGTGTACATGACCGAGTTGATTCGGGTTTTTTAAATATCAAATCAAACCATTTGTGTCAGATTTTTAAATTTATAAACCAAACCAAACCAATAAACTCGGGTTTTTCAACCTCGGGTTTTTTCGGGTTTTTAGGATTTTCGGGTTTTTTTGGGTTTTTTCGGTAAAGTATTCATACAAACATATAATTTACTTGTACTTCAAATATTTCTTTAGTCCTACCAAAATACAACTATCTAAGGTGTTTCTTAAGAAATAACACAAAATATGATATGAGTAATGACACTAAAATATCCAACAAAAAAATAATAATAATGAAATCGCGTAAAACAAATATTGCAAATTAACAAGTCATAATGAAAATGATCATAATTTAAAAGTACTAAAATCATGGTAAAATAAGTCTAATAAGTATTAGTTACATGACTAATTATTAAAGGAAATTAAAATTAGATTATGTATTTGAATTGTCTAAATCAATGTAAAATCAAAGAACAAATATTCAATATTACTGTCATTCTTAGTGTTGAATTGATTTTCTTTTTGCATTAGTATTAATTTGATTTTGATTTAAGCTTTATTATAATTACCAACATCTATGGACTATAATCTTTATTGAACCATTCAGAATTCTAAGTTTCAAACTTGAAATAATATATTA
>JAJOOR010004440.1:0-48571 GCA_036250505.1 Solanum acaule
TGCGTCGAACTGCAGGTGTTCCTGAGGAGTTTGTCACGACCTAAAGTAGACCCTAGGCGTAGCATGGCGTATACAACACCGAGAGGCCCTACACATGCCACTTAGCATACATCAACAAAATAATAGAAGTAAGAAGTTCAAGAGATAGAATTTCATACAAAAGAGTTTGACCGAAGCGGAAGTCTAAACATAAGTGTCAAAGTCATCTATTACATCAAGGAAGTGATTGGGACTTAATCCATACATCACATACAAATTTTGAAATGGAAATGACATAAAAGCAACAAAAGAGTCTCGGTCCTTGGAGCATGATGACTCACCAATCTTCAATGCCTATGAGGGATCACTAGCCACAATTATGGGGAATATTACCGCCTGACCCTACATTAGTGAAACAATGTAGGCACAAGTATGTATTAGTACATAGAATGTACCAAGTATGATAGCAATGCATAAGAGTTATGAAATAATGCTAAAAGGACATTATATGACATGCAATGACCAAGCTAAATCATAAAGTACCATGTTAGAAAACATAAGTCATAATCATGGTCAATGAATGCTAATTATATTATAAAAATACTTATAAGATACTTTAGAAAGTAACCTTTGTTCATAATTGTGGGAAGTTTGCTTTTAACCGACATAGACCATGTGACCTATAACATGGAATCCGTTGTCTATCCCACACTGAAAAAAGATGTCCTTACCTGTCAAGGTAAGTACCATAAACTTGAGCTAAAGTGGATCAACTAGCTAATGTCTATCTAAGACAAACCTATAGGGTCACATAGTTATGGGACATGGGTAATCATTGCTTGTCCACTCGATGCTAAGCATAAATTCCATGAAATAGTCATTAATCATATTCATTTTATTATTCATGTAAGTGTACAATTAAGTAGTCAATCCAAGCTAGAATATAGCTCCCGCATCTTGATTCAGTTAGGTGAGAAAACCTTTCAACCTAATGAATCCTTTTTGTGATAAACCCTTTCACAATCATGTTTTGAGTAGTATGTGAGAAATTCTTTCACAACAACAACAACAATAACATCAATGCTTTAATCTCAAAGCAACCTTAAATCATCCATATAATTTCATAAAGAAACATGCATATCTTTATGAATTCATATTTCATATTTCATAGTTCATAAGCTTCATCATATGATCATAGTCTAGAAATCATGGATTATGCATGGGTTCATGTGAATTCAACTTAAAAACATGTAATTACTTCAATCATGCATAAAAAAGATAGAAAATAATCAATTAGCTCATAATTGAAAAGAACCCATGAAGATTGAATAAAACCCTAACTACAATTGGAGAATCTCACTTGTAAAAATTGGAGAATTTAAGAACCCTATGTAGGAAAGGACTCCATAGGTGAATACTATCATACATTGATGTTAAAAACCCATAAGAATTTGAGGATTGGATACTTGTAGTTGAACTCTAGTTGTTCTTCTTCTTTCTTGATCTTGAGAAAATTTGGGAGGATGACTTCTGTTAGTTTTAGGGAAATTGAAGAATGAGTTGAAAAATGGTTAATTTGGGGATTAAAACCGTTATAGGGTTTAGGTAGAAGGTAAAACGACATAGTATTGGGTTAAATAATTAGGAAAAGACCCAAAAGCTCCTATAAAATAACTTTGAACCCGTCTACGGTCCATAGAAGGCCGTAAGTCCTTTTACGGACTATACTAGTTAACCGTAGATATGTTACTGGGACTTCAAATGTTAATCAACTTTGACGGAACCCTATGTATGGCTCTTAGGTCTTTATACAAACCGTACATGCTAACCATATAAACCAAGTTTAAGCTTTTTAAATTCATTAAATTTGGGGGTCACCTACGAGATCTATCTACGACTCGTACATGAAATGACAAGTGGTCCTGGTGAACCGTAAATAGGATACTTTTACTTGTTTTGAAAAAAAATATTTTCCCACTTCCAACAATTGCCATCTACGACCTGTAGACATAGATACCAGCCTAAAAACTACATTTTTCTCTTCTTTCTGAATCCGAGGTGTTACAGAGAGCACCATTATTTGTTGTCCCCGTGGATGCTACAAAGACTAAAGAGCCCAACACTGATTAGGGTCTTACCCTCACTATCGCAGAGGGGTACCAACGTGATTAGATGATCATGGCACACATGTTTGGCCGGAGATGCTACGAAATAATAATGGATATAAAGCCTCGACTCGGGAGCAGCTTATGGAGGTGGAAAACAAGTATCCATTGAATGTGCATGCATAGGCGGTACTTGGTATCGGACCCGAGTTCTTTGAGCCTATGGATGATGATGTGCTCATAGATGAGTATAGGCTTTGCACTGGCTCCGATGTGGACTCTGACTCCGATACGAAGGATGTGGACCCACTTCAGGCCGTGGAGGAGGCAAATGGTGTTGATTTCACAGAGGAATAATCAGAAATTTATTCACCTTACCTTCGTATTAGTGATTCCAATGTTTTGTACCACTGATGACAGTGTTTATTTTTAAGTGTAGGGTGGGGTGTATGTCCGACTCTGATGCATATAGTAGTTGTTTGTTTTTTTTTCTTTTCGATTTAGGTTCCTTGGAGTTTGTTTTCGGCTCTTTGACAAAGGATAGTCCCTTTGAAGCGTACAAAATACAAAAAGATTTTCTTCTTAAGATTGAGTCAATCATCGCACTTGAGTCGCATTGCCCTATAATAGATGGATGACGACCGTCTTAAAGGTAATTTTTGTCATTGAGTCTGTAGGTATGGTGTTTGTGCTAAAGTTGAAAATTTGGGAGGAAATTTTTGTATGAAAGCATGTGGGTGAATATGTATGGATGCCTTTGAACTCTTGTGTTTGACTTGAAACTGCAATTTAAGCTTAATTTGAATTTTTGCTTTTTTGGTGGGCTTTATGAGAAAACTTACCTGAATTGAAGTTCTGCCATGTGTGGTGAGACATTGTGTATTCCATGTTTTGCATCTTAGTGTAGAACTTGCCATGAATGTTATTGAAGCAAAATCAAAATTATTGCTTTGTTTAAGAGATGATAATATGCCTCCTTTGATTGTTTTCAGAATTTTAGCCTTATCAAATATAATATCACTAGTAGCCCCTTTGAGCCTGTAGCCTTTTGTTGGTAGCCTCAATTTACATGAACTATTTTATTGAATCACTAGTTGTTTTCACTATGCTTTCCTAAGCATTGTATAATAGACTCATTGGAATTGATAGAATTGAAAGTCAATAGATGGTTTAGTGATAAAAAGGTGACCAGTGATAGCTGCAAGGTGATGAAAAAGCCCTCATTGAAAGAATGAGCCCCTATATATGAAACAAAAAAATAAAGCAAGCGTAATAAAGATTTTTGGGGTATTCTTGAAATGATGCGAGTTACTTGTGACATGATTGTTAAGGAGAAAGCTGAAAATAAAGAGAAGGAAATAAAGAGGTGAGGAAGTCTAAAACGTACACAATGCTTAGGGAAGTGTGAGTCACTATTATATAGTTTTCCTATCCGTGCCCTAGCTTACATTACAACCCGTGAAAGTCCTAGTTGATTCTTTTCAAGGCATGGTTAATTAGTGGAGATATACACAATGGGAAAGCCAATGGTTCTAGGTGCATACATGTGAACTATTCTTTGTGAATGTGAGAGTTTCTCTTTGATACGAAGTCCATACTTTATACCAAATCTTGTAAGTTGAGTGTTTGCACTAATTCTTCTTGTGAGGGCACTTGTTTGATGAAGGATAAGTGCCATATGATGGCTTGCATGAAGTAATGTTTGAGTTGCTAAAAGTTGTTGAGTCAATACTAGAAGTCATGTGGTGTCTATATTGGGGCCAAGGCCAAATGTGTATGCAGACATGCTTATTGTGGATTGATAAAAAGATTCCTGAAAGTAAAAAAGTTGAAGAAAAAAAATGCCATCTATAGTGAATCTAGATCTAGGGGGTAGGCATGTGAATCTTTCAAGGACGAACAAAGCTCTGAGTGTGGCGTGGTGATCTTGGGCATATTTATATGCCTAGGAGCCAAATAACACCAATGCTTTAGCCAAGTTTCAGGACAAATTCTTGTGTTAGTGATAGTTTTTAAGTCATGCTATTACATTATGAGTAATCAATGTGAATAGTACTTATAGGTAGGGTAACAAGAGAAAAAGGGCACAAAAGTGGTAGTATGGTCCAAGCACGAAAGCACAAACGATAAAGTGTCAAAGGATAAAAGGAAGTTCAAAGGGAAAAAACTATGTCTTTTATCCTCTCCACGTTGCGAAGAGGGAATTAAATATTTTTCACATTGATGATGTTGAGGCAAAAGACTGTGTATCCTCTCTGCGTCACGGAGAGGAGGAGTTCAAGAAAAGAAGAATTCACGAAACATTGGCGCGCCATGGACTTGAGTCTAATTTTCTGCCAACTTTTCCCAAAATTTATAGACTCAGATTTATTATTTTAATTATTCTTTCTCCGGCTTTTAGAGAAAGACGACTTGGAGAACTATTTTTTCTATTTTAGGGTTCATTCCAACTCTTTACATCTATCAATTTCTCTTATGTTTTATTGAATACTTGAAGATTGAGAATCGCATTATGAGTAGCTAAATTCCCTTGTTCTAGGAATGTGTCTACATGATGATTGTATATTATTGAATTTTATAGATTGAAATTAGTTAACACATGATTTACTCTTTGGTTCTAAATTTAGTATTTCCTGACGGACAACCATTGAAATAAACTTATTATTGGAATTGAACTCAGGAGAGAAATATGAGGATAAAACGTATGACAAAAGGAGCGTGATCTTCTCTAAAATTAGAGTTGATTTGTATCTAGTATAGGAATATACCTAAAGACCTTTCTTGGTTGATACACATGATGAAAACATATTGCTCGGTAATCAGTTTAGTCTATCCCCACTCACGATGTAGATAGACTGCCAATTACAGTAGGCAATTAGAGGTCGGGAAACCATGATCATATATTTAACCCTGTAAATTGATGATTTAATAACTAGTTGACGTCCTTTAAAGAATATGATATACATGAACTCAAAGTAGGCTGCATCCCTGAAATTTCCTAAGTAATTGTTGCAACTCCAACTTGAAATTGAATCATATTAGATAATTTAGTTTATTTTGAATAATCGATAATTTAGAGTCATTCATCAACCTTTATGGGAACACTTGCTTTAAATTGTAGTTATTGGAAAAATCAAATATAATCTAATTTTAAGTCTCTGTTGGTATCACGACCCAGGGGTACACCCTAGATGTAACATGGCGTACTCGACCCCAATGGAGTCTCTAAAAGTCACCTAGCATATCATAACATAAGATAATATAAAAGTGTAAAAATTTAAAACATTTTTCCATACAATCGAAGTCTTTCATAAAAACAAGTGGAAGGCTATAACTCTTTGTCTCAAACCATCTAATACAACTTTGAATAACTCTTGGGACATAGCCCATACAATAGTCTAACACATAAAAATAAAGACAAAAAGGAAAGGTGATCAATCCTCGATGCTATGAGGACTCACCAAGTCTTCAACTTCTTGCACTTCTAGAAACCTATCCTCAAGAATGGAACTCAAAATCGCCGAACCCTACATTTGATGAGAATGTAGGCAAAAGTATGCGTTAGTACAAAATGTACTAAATATGATGGCTAGTATAATACCATAAAAGCATAACACAAGGATTAGTCAACATATATAAGTCATATGCCATAATCATTAGAGATACTTCATGAAACATAAACAATAAGCATAAGAGAGAATAACATAATCATAAGCAAAGTCTCCAACATAGGCATCATATAAGCATTAGTTAACCCTTAGTCCTTCATATCATAATAAGAACATCTCATAAATAGCTTCAAGTCATACTATTGCAATGCGTGGATAAGACCCCATAATCTCACCCATATTAAGTAAAGCTTATTGAGTAACCATTGTTCATAATTCATATTCTTATTGTGGGAATTAGCCTTAACCGACATAGACCATGTGAGCTTAACATGGAATCCGGTGTCTACCACACACCGAAAAGGGGTTGCTCTACTTGCCTATGGTAGAACCATACTCTTAGCTTAGGTTGATCCATTAGCTAAGTAACCTACGAGGGCACGTAGTTTATGGGATAAGGAGATTGCTACTAGAAACTCCACCTCTACTATCGTGAGGGCTTTCATCCCACGAGATTGCTCCTAGGAACCCAACCTCTACTAACGTGAGGGATCCCATCTCAAGAGACTACTACTAGAAACCCGGCCTCTACTAACGTGAGGGCTTCCATCTCATATCAATATCTACTCGGTGCTAAGCATAATTCCGATTGAGTTAATATTAAGTCTTAACTTAAGTTCATATTTATGGAAGAATGTCTTGACACTCAATCCAACATAACTCATACTAAATCTCATAGATTCAATAGGGGAAACTAGTCTTCCAACCTTAGAATCACTACATGTGACAAACCTTTCACATCATATCATATATATGCAGAAGTGTGTATATGAGAATAACCTTTCAACAACGTAACAACTAGATCATGAGAATAATCACTTTATTCTCAAAGTGTTTCTAAATCATATACTAAACTTCATAAAACATGCATAATATCATATCTTGCCATTTTAAGGTCAAAGCTCATATCAAATCCACACATCTAGAATGACTACATTAGACATGGATATAATCATAATTCAAGTAGTTTTGTTACTACAAGCATAATCTCATACTTCACCTCCTTGAGGTTCAAAGCTCACTTTCAATCATCACCCTAGGGTTCAAGCACTAGACATGGATATCGTCCTAACTCATGTGATTCTATCACTTTATGCATTCAAACATTCATGAGGTATATTAGGTAGGTAAAGTCTTTCTACAACTATTCTATCTAATAGTCTACCATTATCATGCAAGGTTCACTCTTAAATCCTTAAAATACATAATTCATCACATTGGCTTTACACTCAAAACCCTAGTGATCAACATTCATTACTACAAGTCTTACACTTAAATCTTTTACTTCTTAAAATCATCATTCATACCTAAACTTCAAGGCATTCGAATCACATACTTCATTTTTAAGCAATTCTAGTCATAAATCATCATAAAGGTTCAACTTCAAGCTTTACTAGTCATGATCCATCATATATACTATAATCTAATTCAATTCATGTCTACTTGCTTTTATTCTTGAACAATTACTATAGACATCATCAATTCTTGAAGATCATCTCTAAGTCTTCAATTTCCCTTTTTAAGGCACAAACCCACATTACTTCAATTTCATCAATTAAACTAGGGTTAGCCATGGAAAACATATAATATCATAATAGCATGATTCAATACTAAATCAATCATCAACAAGTACTATCCACTCAATTGGAATCATACTCAACTCAACCACAATATTGGAAGGAACCCTAACTTGAATTGGAGATTTCATCTTCACAATTGGTGGAAATCTAAGGGGCTCCATGGATGGAAGAATCCATGGATGAATAAGCTATCATACCTTGATTATAAAACCCTCAAAATTCTTGCAATAATGGAGGAATTTACCCTAACTTGCTTCTTCTTCTTCTTTTTCTTTTTCTTCTTTCTAGAGAGAGAATTTCTTGGAGGGAATTGGGTTCTTTTAGGTGAATTGAAATAATGATTTGGAATCCCTTAATTAATGTTGTAATACATTTATATAAATGGTCTAATTACTAATAAAATGACACCACTTTATAACTAATTAATTCTAGAAACTTCCCTAACCCTCCAACTTAAACCGCCTAAGGACAAGGCTGCCTCATCCATGAGACCCCGAACCACGGGCCATTGGTGGACCCACGGGCCGTGTTGGTCCTCCGTGGGTGAAGTGCTGCAGCTCCACTTTTGGGGTCTTGACCCACGACCCCATCCACGAGGTGTGGATCTCCCTACGGGGCGTGGGTCCCCTATCGTGGGTAGGCTGTCCTTTTGGTAGATTTTAGGTGGTTTCTAGGGTCCTCCTCAAGGACCCTTAGTTGGTCCTTGGGGAGTCATACCTTGAAGTTTAACCCATAAACCTTTCACTCTAAATACGGGAGGTCATTTCTACAACTCTAACCTTCACGTAAAGCTCTAGAACTCTTATGTACGGCTCTAGTCTAACTTACTAGTTTTTCGGGTGTTACAATATCTTCCCCTTGGGATCATTCGTCCTCGAATGACGATCTAAACACTTCTTAAAGGAAACAAGTCTACACTAGCAGCGCATCATGAATGCAACTCATCTAAATGCACATAGACAAGAGAGGAAAACTTCAACTCCAAACTCAAGCATACTCAATGCAACACAAGGGAGTAGGAACTACATCTAACAACCCAAAATGCATGAAATTCCTTATCTACTCATATTCAAGGAGGATCTACCATCTCCTAGCTAAAACATGCTCAACATACACTCATGGAGCCTATATGCAATTTAATCTCAAAAAGCATGTATTCAAGGAGAAACCTTTCAACTCCAAACTAAGGCATGTTCATATATTCATCTCATGAAGTCAAATAGGCAACTCATACTTAATGCACTACAACATGAGGAAATAATCATGCGAACTCATTTTTTTTTCTTTTAAAACACAAGTTTTCATGAACATGCACATCATAAGGAAATCATGGAAACATCTATAACACACATGATTTCACATATAAAGCAAATCAAGAGGAACTTATCATCTCAAGATCTTAATGCTAAAAGAGGAATAAAAGGAAAAAGGATGAGGATATCGAGACTTCTCATTGGCCCTAGGCCTCCCGAGTAGTACCCTCACCTAAAACCCTAACTAAAAGACCACTCCTTAGCACTTGCATGGAAGCAACTTCCTTACTCTTCAATTTCTTAACTTGCCGGTCCAAGATCCTTACCAGCATTTCTAAATTAGAGGAATTCTCCTTAACTCTGAACTCTTCTTAAGGAATTTATGAACGTCGGATCTCCAACACCCTTTTATATCCTAAAGACATGGAAAATCGGACACACCGGTGCCGCTCAGTAAGCAATTCTAGTTCACAAGTACTCTTACCAACTCCACTCAAGATCTTAAATGAGCCTGCAAAATTGGGACTAAACTCCCCAAACTCAATGCATCTATCAAGGTGAGAATTTCAAGCCAACCAAAACCATGAACATCAAGAACACTCAACATCCTTGATATTTAAGCACATCATCTCCCCCTTGGGATTAAGCCTATACAGACTCTTCTAAGCCCCTTACTTTCAATTCTAAGGTCGGAACAAGTTATCACTAAACTTTCACATCCTTCACGCAAGATGATTCTAAACCATGGTAAACTACACTACTACTCTTTTTAGAGGAGCCTACTCACTCAACACATCTAGGCATTACTTACACACCCTATTCATCACACCGTTCACCCTACTCAAAACTCAAAATGGCCAAGTAGGGTTCTACCATCAATAGCATAAAATAACAATGAAGCCCATCCATACTAAAAATAATTTCAAAGTCTAATTTATCAAGTCATAAAAGACAAGCAATACCGGAATCTAATAAAGCATAAAACATATACATGAACCATTAGGAGGAACTCGCTTACCCTTTCCTCTCATAGGCTTTGCCTTTGGACAATCCCTCATTTTGTGACCACTCTCATCACAATTAGAGACACCTCTTTGCTGGCCAAACATCTACCCTCATGTCTCTTTCAATTCTATTAAGGTCGGATCAAGACAATTCTAAACCATTACAACCCATACCATCACCTTTTGTGGGATCTACCAATCAATCGTATCTAGGTATTATCTAAATATCCTACTCAAAATGACCGGTATTATCTAAATATCCTACTCAAAATGACCATACTTTATATCAATCCTAAAAGATAACTAACTCTTTGAAGTTGGTCAACACTTAAACATATCTCCCTCACCTTAGCTAGGTGGTACATGCAACCCTCAAGTCAACTTTAAGACAAAACATAATCCAAACATATGGCATAGACTTTCCCTTCTTCTACTCTCAGATAGGCTCATTTGGGAACTAACAATTTGACTATACGGGTTCTATAATCACATAGGAGCATGACAATAATACTACCAATCCATCCTAAGGATGACATCTAATCCTAGCATATCAAGTTCTATCTAGTCACAAAGCCATAATTGGAATCACAACCAACCTTTTCTCCCTCGCTCCGTATAACATGAGCCCTTCGAGTAGTCATATCCCAAAGACCATCGGATAAGGAATAAGAGAGAAATCTAATAGAGTTAAACTCTATAGCACGACTTAGAGAATGAAGAAGTGAGATTTCCTAAGCATCCAATAGCCTCCTATTCATAAATATGGCACACTTCACATTTATGAACAAAACTCTACTAGACGTGGTTTGAGACATCCTAGAACCCTTCTAAACCTTATGCTCTAATTACCAAGTTTATCACGACCCAGAGGTACACCCTAGATGTAATATGGTGTACTCGAACCCGAAGGGGTCTCATACAAGCCACTTAGCATATCATAACATAAGATAATAGAAAAGTGTAGATATTTAAAACATTTTTCCATACAATCGAAGTCTTTCATAAAGACAAGCAGAAGTCTATAACTCTTTGTCTCAAACCATCTAATACAACTTTGAATAACTCTTGGGACATAGCCCATACAATAGTCTAACACATAAAAATAAAGACATAAAGGGAAGGGGAATAATCCTCGATGCTATGAGGACTCACCAAGTCTTCAACTCCTTGCACTTCTAGAGACCTATCCTCAAGAATGGCACTCAAAATCGCTGTACCTTACATTTGATGAGAATGTAGGCAACAATATATGTTAGTACAAGATGTACTAAATATGATAGCTAGTATAATACCATAAGAGCATAACACAAGAGTTAGTCAACATAAGTCATATGTTATAATCATAAGAGATAATTCATGAAACATAAATGATAAGCATAAGAGAGAATAACATAGTCATAAACATAGTCTCCAACATAGGCATCATATAAGCATTAGTTAACCCTTAGTCCTTCATATCATAATAGGAACATCTCATAAGTAGATTCAAGTCATACGTTTGCAATGCATGGATAAGACCCCATAATCTCACCCATACTAAGTAAAGCTTCTTGAGTAACCATAGTTCATAATTCATATTCTTATTGTGGGAATTAGCCTTAACCGACATACACCATGTGAGCTTAACATGGAATTCGGTGTCTACCCCACACCGAAAAACGGTTGCTCTACTTGCCTAAGGTAGAACCATACTCTTAGCTTAGGTGGATCCATTAATTAAGTAACCTACGAGGGCACATAGTTTATGGGATAAGGGTATTGCTACTAGAAACCCGCCCTCTACTATCGTGATGGATTCCATCCCATGAGATTGCTCCTAGGAACCCGACATCTACTAACGTGAGGAATCCCATCTCAAGAGACTACTACTAGAAACCCGGCCTCCACTAACGTGAGGGCTTCCATCTCATATCAATATCAACTTGGTGCTAAGCATAATTCCCATCGAGTTCATATTAAGTCTTGACTTAAGTTCATATTTATGGAAGAATGTCTTGACACTCAATCCAACATAACTCATACTAAAGCCCATAGATTCAATAGGGGAGACTAGTCTTCCAACCTTAGAATCACTACATGTGACAAATCTTTCACATCTTATCATATTCATGCATAAGTGTGTATATGAGAATAACCTTTCAACAACACAACAACTAGATCATGGGCATGTTCACTTTATTCTCAAAGTGTTTCTAAAGCATGTACTAAACTTCATAAAACATGCATAATATCATATCTTGCCCTTTTAAGGTCAAAGCTCATATCAAATCCACACATCTAGAATGACTACATTAGACATGGATATAATCATAATTCAAGTAGTTCAATTACTACAAGCATAATCTCATACTTCACCTCCTTGAGGTTGAAAGCCCACTTTCAATCATCACCCTAGGGTTCAAGCACTAGACATGGATATCGTCCTAACTCATGTGATTATATCACTTTGTGCATTCAAACATTCATGAGGTAGATTAGGTAGGTAAAGTCTTTCTACAATAATTCTATCTAATAGTCTACCATTATCATGCAAGGTTCACTCTTAATGCCTTAACCTACATAATTCATCACATTGGATTTACTCTCAAAACCCTAGTGATCAACATTCATGACTACAAGCCTTACACTCAAATCTTTTACTTCTTACAATCATTAGTCATACCTAGACTTCAAGGCATTCTAATCATATACTTTATTTTTAATCAATTCAGTCATAAATCATCATAAAGGTTCAACTTCAAGCTTTATTAGTCATGATCCATCATATATACTATAATCTAATTCAATTCATGTCTACTTGATTTTATTCTTGAACAATTACTATAGACATCATCAATTCTAGAAGATCATCTCTAAGTCTTCAATTTCCCTTTTTAAGGCACAAACCCACATTACTTCAATTTCATCAATTAAACTAGGGTTAGCCATGGAAAACATATAATATCATCATAATAGCATGATTCAATACTAAATCAATTATAAACAAGTACTATCCACTCAATTGGAATCATACTCAACTTAACCCATAATATTGGAAGGAACCCTAACTTGAAGGGATTTCATCTTCACAATTGGTGGAAATCTAAGGGGATCCATGGATGGAAGAATCCATGGATGAATAAGCTATCATACCTTGATTATAAAGCCCTCAAAATGCTTCCAATAATGGAGGAATTTTCCCTAACTTGCTTCTCTTCTTCTTCTTCTTCTTAGAGAGAGAATTTCTTAGAGGGAATTGGGTTCTTTTGGGTGAATTGAAATAATGATTTGGAATCCCTTAATTAATGGTCTAATAGCTTTATATAGGTGGTCTAATTACTAATAAAACGACGCCACTTTATAACTAAATAATTCTAGAAACTTCCCTAACCCTCCAACTTAAACTGCCTAAAGAAAAGATTGCCTTACCCACGAGACCCCGACCCACGGGTCTTTGGTGGACCCATGGGCCGTGCTGGTCCTCCGTGGGTAGAGTCCTGCAGTTCCACTTTTGGGCTCTTGACCCACTACCCCATCCACAAAGTGTAGATCCTTCTACGGGGTGTGGGTCCCCAATCGTGGGTGGGCTGTGTTTTTGGTAGATTTTAGGTGGTTTCTAGGGTCCTCCTCAAGGACCCTTGGTTGGTCCTTGGGGAGTCGTACCTTGACGTTTAACCCTTAATCCCTTCACTCCAAATACGGGAGGTCATTTCTACAACTCTAACCCTCACGTAAAGCTCTAGAACCCTTACGTACGGCTCTAGTGTAACTTAATAGTTTTTCGGGTGTTACAATTGGTACGACGTCCGATTCTTAAAAAGAGCTACTTTACTACTTGCATGATCACGTACTTGCATGTGCGTTTGGACGCAACAGACCTCTAACACTAAGCTAAGTTCAAAACTATTCTCCCGGCTAAGTTGTTTGCATTAGTTCAAGTAAGGGTCAACTTCAAACAACTATATCTTTCAACATATTAATAACTATATGACCTATAACCTATCAAGTTAAAGCTTTACAACTATCTTTCCAATGTCAATGACCTCTTAACAATCTGAATCTTGAGCAAAGAGTTATTTACATTTTACGTCAAATTGGTTGTGCGCTTTGCGTGGCCCACAACATGGGCGCTTTGCATAGCCCGTAGCGTGGGTGCACTGCACCAAGCTAAATGTCTTGCAGCCTCGTTATTTTTGAAGTGGTAGTATGCTCCACATGGGCGCACCACGCCAAGACAATTTTCCAGCAACCTCAACATTTTCAAAAATTGGTCATGTGCTCCACACGACCCATAACATGTGTGTACTGTGCCAAGCTAATTTTTGAGGGTTTAGATTTTTAAGATGCTCTAGTTATTAATTTAAGTCGGTGGGTCATAATAAAATTCATCTTGAATGAACTAGGGTTTATTTTCTCCTCTCCTTCATCTACAACACCAAGCGAAAATAATAATTCATCCTAAAGTTCAAGAATGGACTTTAGAGGTTCCTCTTCAAAGTTAGAGTTTAAATTAGAGTGATTCAAGGTATATAAGGCTACTCAAAGTGATGGACTAAGTTCATCATCACACCCTTCATCTAAAATTCAATCAGTAAGAATCAAATCTAGTGTTTCTACCCAAGTTTTCATGAATTTTAAATTGACCTCTATTCCTTGTTATTGAATTATGATTCTTATAATTGAAATTATGGTTATTCATGTATTTTAATTCTTGAATTGTTGCTCATTCTTAGTTTATCACATGAATCCTATTTAGTTAAGAATTATTGAAAGCTTTTGCATAATTACTTTCGTGCATTGACTTTTGAATTGAAGTAAGTTCAAGTATTTTAAGTTTCCATCTGAGAAGAGTTTTAAGAAGCACTATGTGTATAAAATATATTAGTTTCACAATAAAAATATGACTTTTTTAAGAAAGCATAATCAGTTTGAGGATGTAGTTTCAGCCAGTTAAAAGTAAGGATCAGTATTCCTTAAAGAAGTACTTTTGAGTATTAACTCAACAAAAATATTATTATGAGCATTAATGCACACATTTTGGGAGTAGTACTTAACACCAATTTAGGTAAGAGTTAAAATAACTCAAACCCCATAAACTACTCGCTAACATAATAGGATCATGCCATTGGTTCAAATGACGCCTCACCCAGCCTTGATAAGGGCTTAGAGATGGATCCATAAGTTCATTTTTGTTGTCCAATATTTTGGCAAGGTATATGATAACCTTGGAAATGTGGCTAGACATTGTATCATCACGAGGCTCATAATGATGGTTGTCAGTTAGAGAAACTCCCCAAGAAAAATAAAATATTATTTTAGAAATTGATATGCATTACTTTACTCAGACACAAAGCTTTACTTGTCTTACTACATTGCATATTTTACTTTCAATCAAGTTATTTTCAGTATTCTTTCAACTCATATAATATTTCATTCAGATTTATTGCAAATCATATATGTCATGTACTGATGTCTTTCAACGCTGTATCATTTTATAATGCAGATTCAGGTGATCAGGATCATCAATATGCGCTCCATTGAGATCATTACCTCGTCAACCTTTGGCGAGACCTACTTTCTTTTGGGGGACTCAATTCATTATATTGATTGGTAGTAGTAGTCAGTTAGTACTTTTGAGGTAGTTGTGGGTTTTGTTCCGACACCTACTTTCAGTGTAGTAGAGACTTCATGGAAAAAGTTAGAAAGTCAGTTCAGTATTTCCTTCAAGATGTGTTGAAAATTTTCATTATCTATATTTAGTATTTTTAGACAGAGCATGAAATTTTGTTAAGTGTTTTTTTTTGAATGCTCATCATTGAAGTTCCGCATGTATGTGTTTAGTCTTCTACTAAGTAGTCAGTTAGACCTAGGGTTCACTTGGGATCATCAATGATTTTCGAGTGCCAACCACGCCTAGAGTATAGACCTAGAGTGTGACAATAACTCATTGAGGGTCTAGAAGAAGGAGGAGTGAAGCAGCCTACACCGGTAGCAGCTAGAACTCATTCCTCATTCCCATCGAGGTAAAAGAAAAAGAAAGAACATATGGCATTTTCAAAATTCTTTGATCTATTAAATAGAATAAACATTAGCATACATCTTAGTGATATGTTATAGGGCATTCCCCAATATGCAAGGTATCTAAAAAATATAGTGTCCAATAATAGAAGGCTAACAAAGTATACGATACTAGTTATGATAGAGCAATGCTCATCTTGGATCCAAAAATAGATTGCCAAAAAAGCCATAGGACCTTGAAAGTTTCCCTATTGAAATTTCCTTTAGAAAACAGGTAATAGCCAAAACACTTTGTAACTTGGGAGATAATATAATCTGATTCTCTCATCACTGTTTAAGAAGATGGGGTTGAAAAGTCCCAAACCAACTAGCTACTATTATGTTACAATATGAGTCATGATTTCACTACTCACTTAGCCTATTTTTGATATGAAAATGATGTCCTTAATGAAAATTAGTATAATTTCTAATGAATTTTGCTTGTATTTCAGATTTCAATGTCACATATGCATGTAAGCATAAAAAAGAATGAAAAGAGGGTAAAAGAGGAAAGAAACTATCAAAGTCAAAAAGCTCCATCACCTAAGGAGTTTGGCGCATCGCCAAACTACCGGAGGTTCGCCAAAATTAATAGTTACACCCACTCTTATTCATCAAGATTGGTGATATCAATGTCCACTTGTCGCATCACGAATTGTTTGGCGAAGAAACAATCCATTGCCTAATTTTAATGTCGCTAGAAAGAAAAGGCAAAAGCACGCAAAGCGACAAAGTGAAAGATGAGTTTCGCGCATCATCATATTCTTCCGCAAGCCCGATCTAGATTGACAAAGTGGCATCGATGAAAGTTTTGTAAATATTTTACCTCGTATATAAATAAAATTTTGTAACGAGATATAGATACTTTTAAGATTTTAGAACTTTCTCCAAAGGTTTTGGGAATTAAGGAGAACTTATGGAAGAAATGCTTAATCTTGGAGGAGAATTCTTATGTTTTTTACATTTGGAGTGTAAATTCCTTCCTAGAAAACTGAATTCAGGCTATTATAACTGAATAACTTGGTAGTATTACTTTTTCTTTAGTTATGTCAAGCTAATACCTCCTTTTTAGGGGTGCGCACAATATGAATGATTAATTTGGGATTGGATATTAATTAATTATTTCTTCAATATTAATTTGAATTTGAAAACTCTAATTACTATAGATTTCTTATGTTGCTCGCAAGAGATTATAAGAGTGAGAAGATTCAGTTGACGTTACACAATTTTATTCATGTAATAATAGATCAAGAAATAGTTTGTTTAAATCAAACTAATAGATTGTTTTGTACTGATTAAACATTGGGTTTGAGAAAGTTCATGTGATATTTTTAATCTAGCTTACCTAATATTTTTCAACTAAATTATGCAAAATTAATTATTCAATTACTTGATTATAATCCATGCTAGCACATCCCTAGGAACCTTAAATACTTGCATAAAATACCAGTTTTGTTAAGTTGCATTCAATCGAATAAAATAAGCATTAATTTTTTATAATACAATGTTCACATTTAAAACCCTCCATTTACTTTTATGCAATTTTATCAATGTGCGAATCACTAGAGATTTGAACACAATATAGAGTGAATTGTATTTGTCCATTCTTTGTGGGATCAATCTCAACTTCTAGATTGATTAAATATTGCACACAATCACCTACATATTATTTTGTGAAGAATAGTTGTGTTATATAAATGACATCGTTTCTGGGGAATGGTGAATGGAATTCTCGTATTAAAGTATTATAATTCACTCATCATTTGCCATTGTTTATCTTTACTTTGTTTGCTATTTGTATGTCTAATATAGGTGAAAACATGAGTGTTCATGGTAGCAAAACTACTAATTATGAAAAGCAGTCCATCGATGAAGATTATTTGGGAAAGGTGGGATGTGCTAGTGCTATTTTCCTACCCTCTACGGTAGGTAATGTCATCTTCTATGTGACAAACACCATGTTACACTTGCCTCAAATGAAGGGCCTCATCGGTGGGCAAGCTCATAAGGATGCACACAATCACCTCAAAAACTTTATTGATGTGTGTAGTCTATTCAATACTGCCGACATAACTTAAAAGTCTATTTGAATGAGGTTGTTTCCTTTTTCGCCTTATTTGGAGAAGCTACTACTTGGTTGTGAGAAATAACGAAAGGATTTGTCACTTCTTGGATCGAGCTCACAAAAGTTTTTCTAGATAGGTTCTTTCCATCCGCTCAGATGCTTCAACTTCGAGACGAGATCACTAACTTCCACCAAAAGTGTGGTGAACCTCTTCATAAATGACGACTTCGATTAAAAAGATTTTGCTTTAACCGTTCTCTTTACCTATTGAACAAAGTAGTTGCGGATAATCTTGTAGATGGTTCTAACATAAGGCAAACTTTGGTAATTTCCATTGCTTTTCTTTATAGAATGACCAGAACGAATCGAGTTTGACATACTCAAGAGGTTGAGGTGGAAAAGAGTGTTACCTCCTTCTTCCTGAGTACCAAGGAAAAAAGGTTCAAAGATGAAGAATGGGATACAAATATGACAAAAATGATAACTCAAATAGAACTCGTGACTAAGCATGTCATGGGTGTGGATTATAAAAGTGTTAATGATGTGGTTACAAAGAGGAATTGAGTCTATGAAGATGATGATTTTGACAATATGTATGCTGAAGAGGTTATGTTTTTGGAAAATCAACTCGAGAGTTCTCTAAAGGAAAGACGAGAATCAAGGTTGGAATAAGGATAGAAATAGTGAGTGGAGAAACAAAGAAAGAGATGGAACTTGGAGGGACCCTAATAGAGAATGGTGTATTGCAACAATGGTTAGCGGGATAGAGAAAACGAGATGAATCATTATGCGCCTCCCTATGATCGACCTAAGCCTAAAGATTCCCATGCTGACCCTAAGAGTTATCGAACGAAGATATGCTTTCCCAAATTCTTAATAAGGTTGAAGGCTCAGATGAAAATCTTAAAGAAATGAAGAGTGAGTTCTCTTCTTTCAACCAAACGGCACTTCCCATTCTATTTCCATTAAATAACTTGAGTCTAAAATGAACCAAATTTTTGTCTATTTAAATTCAAGACAAAAGAGAGGTCTTCTAAGTGATAACATGATGAATATGAAAAATAAAAATACCCATTGCATGACTATTGTTGCAAGGAGTGGCAAAATGGTTGGGAGAGAGGTATAAAAAGAAGATGAGATGCTTGGGATTGATGACAAGAAAAAATTCAAAGTTGAGGAGTCTGATTCCGATGGGGTGAAAATATATGGATCGGTATTGGTCAATGATGAAATTGATAGATATGTGCCTTTGAATGTTGAAGGGGGTGAAAGTGGAAAGAATGATGAAATTCCACCCGTTTCTTGGCCTACATAAAAAATTCCCCCAATCTTTCCCTCAAAAGTTGAAAAAGAAGAATGAAGATTTCAAGTTCAAGAAATTCCTCTTTATGTTCAAAAGTCTCTCGGTGAAATTCAATAGGAACTATGATTTTCTTATTTCGTAAGATTGTATAAGAATTAAGAAACTAAGGTTTGTATTGATCATAAAACAACTTACAAGCTCATCAAAGAACAAAAAGAAAGATAGAAAAGGGAGATTCAAGACTCCTATTACAAAATAGCTAACTAAAAGAAAATAACATAACTCATAGCATAACCCTAATGAGATAGTTCATCCTCTATATATAGGCATCTTTAGTGCACATGCTCATTCCTTTAACCCGGGTCCCAAATGTAATTTGAAAGTATATCAATTGGGTCCTGCATCGTGGCTAGATTCATAACATTACTCTGTCCCTCAAAAAGAACCTTGCCCTCAAGGTTCAAGTAAAATAGCACAAAGATCATATTGTTGTCATTGTTGTCTCTATCCATGTTAGCATCCCAAATGAAGTCCTGTCTAGAAACTCCAATTGCCAAGGCAATACCTCTGTGCATTTGATCTACCAACCAGATGAGCCAGTTTGCCTCAAGGGCAGCCAAATTGTGAAGAATAACAACATTGACATCTTGAATAACTAAACATGCATTCCCCATCTCTAAAGAGTTACAATCACAACCCTTTTTGTTGTCACTAATGCAGGTAGAATAGATCATGTCATCCTTAGGTCCTTTCCAATAAAATCTGAGATTTAGTTTATAACGTAATGCTCCAGATGTGTCACAATATTGTGTATAACCATCACCAAAAATATTAGTTCCAGTAGTATTGGGAATTCACGTATGCTACACCAAAAAGTATCTTGACATGCAAAAGCACTAGCTTATTTGGGAAAATACCATATTATGGAATATGGAGGGAGATGATTCTATTTGATTGTTTGGGTAGCTCCCTTGAAGTGTGTGAAAAATGCCCACTGATTCTCACACTTACTGCAACACTCAACATCATTGTTGGCCCAAAATTCATACTCCACTCATGCATCCAGATCTGTTGATTGAAACCTGAGACATTTAATCCAGTAGGTAATCGGATAGATCTCGACATTACAAAATTCAACAGTAATTGGTTCTATGATAATAAGGAAAAAATCAAACTCATCACTTGGAAATAAAGAGGATTTGTTGTTGCCGACAGATGGCTAATAGTAGAACTCTCCTCATTAAATCTTGTTCCAAATTCAAGAGAATGCCAAGCTAAATCCAAGGCTAACATACATGGCTGTACCAATTTAGCTTCTGAATGAAAGTTCACTTTCAATCATGGACTGGGTCCAACTATCATTTGCACAAGTATGCACTGTAAAATTGATAGCTATGAGTGCCCATGTTACTGCTGCAACAATATCATACGCAATCAGTACATTGAAGAACCTTTTGTGGTGGTTTGCCCAGCCAGATAGGACATACACGCCAATTACAATATCGTGAACAATTAGGTCCAAAGAAAAGCTACACTTCCAGGTTACCTGCAGATTATCACACCAAATCATAACCAGCTCTTCAAACACAACAACGAGCTTCAAATCATGTCATATTTACTTATCCTCTTAGTAGACTCTACCCTGGCAAGATGTAGCCTAGAAGTTGAACTATAAGATGATTTGGAAACTTTAATTCTTCTCTTAAAAAAGAGCAAATCAAATGACTAACAAGTGTGTCCAGCAAAGGAGCTTGTCCAATTGTATTCAGCTGGATGAACTCAGGTGTCTTGTGTGAGAAACTCATTGAAAAATTCCTATCAAGCTCAAATTGTACCATAGCATACGTTACAACAAAAAGTTCTGTGAAGGCATTGTCGTGTGCATCTGATGATGTGTGTGAAATAAGAGCCATGGCTTTAGACTTGTGAATACAGTGATATGCTAATGTGGAATGGTCATAAGCTCTTAATATAGAGAAAGTCAGATTGAAAGCTTCTTCAAACTCTAATGTAAAAAGAAGAGACTTGTCTGCAATAGTCGCAACCTGATTCACTCTAAACTTCATTGTTGGTATCGCATGAAACGCATGAAATGAGAGACATCGATAAAGACTGCTATCTAACGTAAGGGTGACACCTTTGAACATTGATGGTATAAAATAAGAAGCAATTATCGAATTCCCTGTTGTTAATCTCATCAAGTAAAATTGGCAATGCATACCAATTGCTTCTCCTTGGGGATTTTCAGCGAACACCTTGGAATAGTGGTATGTTTGGGACATACTATCAAATAATTGTTGAGAGGATCGATTCCACATGTAAGGATATCTTTCTAATATGGTAGAAAACTTGTGAGGCGTCTCGGCCATATAAGACAGAGAATCGCATAGTTGCCCAATATCAACCCAAGCATCCACAACACTATCAAAGGGTAAAATATCAAGTAATGGCCCAAGCTCAAAATGGAGATATGAGCATGTTTTCTTATGACAACAACAAGTATGCAGTACTTGACCAAGAGGAAGCTTTTCACTTGAAGGTTCAAATTTGTTGAGTTGTCTGGTGACATAGGGCAAAGAAAAAGAGTTGAAATTGGTGAATAAGCATGAGCAATGGTTAATAGAATTGGATGCATATTTAGATAGTCTCTGTAGAAACATGGACATTTAACTAAATATTCCCTAAGATTGGGGTAAAATCCTCTAGCACAAACTCTTGATTGTTAGTAACCATAGTCTTTTGAACCGCACTTACTGAGCCTTCAAATTTAGCTTGTACATCGCACACCTCCTTTGATATTTCATCTTCTAAATCAGAGTGACCCTCCGAGCTAAAGGTTGTTGCATCAGATTGTTCATCGACGAATACCTCGTGGTTGATTTGTTGGGAACATACATCTAACATGTGGGATTTGGTAGTCGCGACATAGGCTTCCATAGACATGCTAAATGGTGAATCCTCTGCTAGTGGCATTTTATCGAACACTTGTTCCACATTTGAGTTTCCAACTTTGAAAGTAGATTCAATTGCATAATAAGTAGGTAAAATATTCAAATCAACAAATGAAACGACCTGGGTCATTGGTGTAACCATAGGTGCAGACCTATCATAGTCAAAATGGGCATGAGAAGGATCAACAAAATACCTTGATGTAGTAATGGTTGTGTTCTGAAATCGCAACACCACTTGCTCTTTAAAATGCTTCCAATCAACTAATTGATTATTGCGATACATCCAATGAAACCATTCAAGGGCATCACCATCGAAATAGTAGGAGACATAGTGTAATTTGTGGGCATCTGAGATGGCCAAATAATCAAAATAGAGCTCCGCTAATAAAACCCAACCCACTGCATTGTAGCCGTTGAATCGACCCAACTCCACTGGAGACGACTGAGAATGCATTAAAGCAACATGAGAGTGCAGAGCTTGAAGCAATTTCTGATTAGACTCTGTAAGAGAATGGAAACTAGAGACTGATGAAATGAAACCCATTATTGAATATGAGAGAGCTGAGAGCTCGTTGTCCACCATAGTAGATAATAGATGGATTCAATTAAAGCACCAATGTAACAAACTAAGGTTTGTATTGATCATAAAACAACTTACAAGCTCATCAAAGAACAAAAAGAAAGATAGAAAATGGAGATTCCAGACTCCTATTACAAAATAACTAACTAAAAGAAAATAACATAACTCATAGCATACCCCTAATGAGATAGTTCATCCTTTATATATAGGCATCTTTAGTGCACAGTCTCATTCCTTTTAACCCAGGTCCCAAATGTAATTTGAAAGTATATCAATTGGGTCCTGCATTGTGGCTAGATTCGTAATTTTTGATAATTTTTATTAGGCAAAAGGGTCTGGGGGACCCTTCTACTTGTATGAGTTTGTATTGTGAACTCTTCTACTTATCCCTTTGTCATCTAGACCCCTGAACCCATCTAAACTCAACATTTTAAACACTTTTTAACCCTTTAGTTGTGCGTGTACCACAAACGCCTGACACGTAATTTTAAACATAATTATAAATGACACGTGTATATATACCACTTCATGTCATCTTGAAATTTTTATTATATTTAATTAATATATTTCTGATTTTTATTTGTCTTTTGCCACAAAACCCACCACTTGCCCCTCATTTCATTTCTCTTTCATCTTTCTTAAAAAAAATAATTCAACCTCTTCTACTCTTTTCATTGAAGAAAAAACACCAGTAGCAGAAATCATGGCTCAATCAAGGAAATCCGTCTTTCTTTTCATCCAAGTCGAAGAAGAGAGGTTCACCGCAACATCTGTGTGTGGCTATATATACCCACATTTTTTCTTTCTCATTTTTTTCTTCATTCCCACAAAATTGTTTGAGTATTTTTGTTGATTTTGTTCGATTTTCAATTTATCTATGTAAAATTTGTAACTTATTTTCGTATTTGTATGTTGTTTAGTCTAGATTTCATCTTCTATTTATGTCTTTGTTTAATTTTTAGGTTTTTAGTCGATTCATACTATATGTTGAAACTTTTTGGGGATTTTGTTTGTTATGCTTTCAATTACATGTTTCATGATTTCTATTAGATTATAAGATTCTAACAAAAGTAACTTTCATGATGATGTAGAAAACTACAATAGGATCAACCACAAAATGAAGCAAAGAATTAAATGAAAATGCATAGAAATAAAAGAGGAGTATAAGGATGGAAAAAATGGAGAAGAAATTTGAAGAAACAAGATCGAAAAAGAGGCGAGAAAAAGCTCAAATTTGTCTAATAATGGTGTTAAATGCATATGGGGAAGAAGATGGCTTTATAAAACCCTAATGTGGCTATTAGATCTATTTAACCAGATCTCACGCTCCTTAGGTGTGTGTATCACACGCCCCTTTGTTGTGTCTGACATATAGGATGCCAAGTCAGAAAACGTGTTTAAAATATAGTGTTTCGAGGAGTTCAAGGGTTCAGTTGACAAATGATTAAGTAAAAGGGTTTGAAATACAAACTCATACAAGAAGAAGGGTCCACCAGACCCTTTGCCTTTTTATTACTTATAGAGAAAGAATATAACTTAAGTAATTTAAACAAGAGGCCAATCTTATTCATTTATTTATTTTCATAAATCCCCAAGCTTCTTTCATAAGATAGTGTTGACCATAAGAAAGGAGACAGAAAATTATTGATTGATAAATAAATATAACCGTTATAACATATGAAGACATGTGAATAAATCCAACAGCATAAAAACGAAAAAAAAAACAGAATTTGATTTTTCCATATGCACTCTTTTATTCAAAAAGTATTAGGAAATTTTATAGGTTCATATGCACACAACCCAAGAAAGTTGCTTCTTCAGCTAATTAAATGCACTTCTCTCTCTCTCTTCAGCATAAAGAAGCCAACAAACTCTCATTTGCTTTGTACCCTTATGTTAGCTTTACACAATTCTTGTTTATTTCTTATTGGGGGTACTTGAAGAAGCAAATGGGTGGACTTTTGACCTGTTGAAAATGGAGGGGTCTGTCAGCTTCAGATTCTTAGTGGGGGCAATTTTTTTGGGGATTTTTGTGGGTTGTGGCTGGTCTATAGAGAATGCTGCTGATTCAGCTACTGCAGTGTATATTGTGACCCTGAAAAAAGCTCATTTTAATGAAGAACTCAACTTGAAGAATCAATACCACTCAAGAAATGGTGGGTCACAGAGAGTTAATAGATTTGACAAACCAAGGTATTATTTTTAACTGGATATATAGTGTCATGTTAAGAGAATTCATACAACTATTTTGGGATTGAAGCGTAGTAGTTGTTACATTCATAAATCTCCTCAATAGTTCAATGTTGCTCTAGATGAATGGTTTTTTTTTTTTTTGTGGTTAGCCCACTTTCGTTTGTTTAATTTCTGCTACAGTATTATTTTAGTTGTAACTTGGGCATGTGTAAAGTTGAAATCTTTTAGTGGTTTTGAAGTTCCACTTGTCTTCTAGCATTTCTAATTATTCAAGTGTTTGGAATTGTAGATTGTAGTGTGTTAAAAAGAGGGAAACTTATCTGATTGTGTTTATGTATTTTAGTGTTTTGACTGATTGAGAATGAGAAGCAATGCATTATTATGTAAGGACTCTCTTGGAATGAAGCTTAATTAATTACATGAGAACTTTACTCTTTTAGTGGCTAGATTCTTGGAGCTGTGTAACCCACTATCCAGAAGTCACTTTAATAAGAAAGTTTTAGATTTGTCTAACTATCACACTCTGGGCTATTCGTATTACATTGTCATATCAGATTCTTGCATTAGACAATTAGAGTTTTTGTTCCTCTCTGTCTTGTTTTTAGTGTATCTATTTGAAAGTGAGAAGTTAACTTCTTCAGTCATATTACTGATAACTGTTTTCTGAATCAGCAATATTTCACATATAGATCGCATGAATGGTTCCTACGTTTCTCAAATGCATGATTCCTTATTGAGGAGGGTGTTAAGAGGAGAAAAGTATCTAAAAGTATACAGCTACCACTACTTGATCAATGGATTTGCTGTGCTTGTAACACCCCAGCAGGTATGGAGAAATTAGAATTTTCTTTAACATGCCATACATAGTTAAGTCATTACATAGTCTTTTTTGACTTTTCATCATCGTCATATCTTATGTGAACATGTATTTGATCAATTTGAAGGCATTCAAGCTTGCAAGGAGGAGAGAGGTGTCAAATATTGTTTTGGATTTCTCAGTTAAAACTGCAACCACACATACACCACAATTTCTAGGTCTACCTCGTGGGGCATGGGCTCAAGAAGGTGGATATGAAACTGCTGGGGTAGGCATTGTAATTGGTTTCATTGACACTGGAATTGATCCTACACACCCCAGCTTCAATGATAAGTCACCTGAGCAAACATATCCTGTTCCTGAGCACTTCTCTGGCATTTGTGAGGTCACCATGGATTTTCCATCCGGATCTTGCAACAGGAAACTTGTTGGTGCCCGTCATTTTGCAGCATCTGCTATAACCAGGGGAATATTTAATGCAACTAAGGACTTTGCTTCTCCTTTTGATGGTGATGGTCATGGAACGTAAGTGTTCTCTATCATATGGACATTCCACTGCAGCTCTTTTGTAGGCTTATTTGGTATTCACAATGTGCACACTGAATGTAAGAGCTCTTGATCATAATCAATATGTTTCTTCATTTCTTCTGAAGTATAAAATTTGGCGATCCACCTCCTTTATATATGAATTTTGGTCATCTAACATTCTTTTTAAGAGTAAGACTTGAAAATAGTGAAGGAGTTCCAAACAAGTTGGGGTTGTCTATATGAATCCTCACTGACCATGTTTCTCCATTTAAATTCATCTCTGCACTACTTTATCAGTTTAAAAAGGAGGAAACTTTATAGGCCTACCCTAGACTAACACTTTTTGATCAAGACCTCTCTGATGCCTCATTTAGGATATGTAAAATTCTGATTTTGTTGGTCGTAATGGATCATTCATGGAATTATCAAGAGTTGAGCATCTCCATGAAACTCTATGAATGTGGTGCAGTTGCACAATAGGGAAGATGCTATAGCTACATCGTATGTTTCACTTGATTAAACAATCATCATTGTCTCCGAGTATTCATGTTTCACAGTGATTCATCTATACTTTTATAGCTTTCTTCTGATTTGCTTGCTAATCCAAGTATTAACTCTCTAAAGTTTCAGTTCTCCTCTTGAGGTGGTTGCTTCATGTCACTTAGATTCCAACCATAATTTGAGTATCCATTCCATTCTGAATCATAATGGTAACCATATGAATCATCCTGCCTGTATGTACGAGAAGCATAGTAAGATAGTTCAGATTATGAACTATAGAAACATAAGTTACCTTCTTGGTTTTCATGAATGAGGTGATTTCCACCACAATAGTCACATGTTCTGATCCTTTGAAAATGCTCTGCTATCAGCTCTTAGTTGTTTTTCTGGATTCTCCTGTAGTTCATCTTTAAAGCACTTGGGGTGAGTTCAAATTCAGGGATTTTTTCTTCAAGTCTCCTTCTCTACCATTTGTTAGGTACTAAGGATGAAATCTCGAAAATGTGAAAGAAAAAATTATATACAACTCTCAAAGTTGCAACAACAACAATTAGCAAATAGATGTTGCCCAATCCCCGGAAAAGGCCCCAAAATCTGACGAGCCCAAGATCTGTGTATAAAAACTAAAGCTCATGCTTGTCAAAGATAGTATTGATAATGTCAATCCCATGAGAGGATTGAGTTTCCAATATGCTAATTAGTATTGCTTGATTACTTTTTGAGAAATCCGATTTGTAAAATTAATAATGACGGGAGAAATAGCCATGTTTCTCGTGAATACATTCAATCCCTCTAATCTTTTCTAAAGATGTGAAGGTTGTATTTAAAGGCTCCGCATAGATAGAAATATATAGTCTTCTTTCAAATATCTATGCGGCAATTCTAAGGTTAAAATACTAATCCCTTCTTGCGAATAGAATCAATATTCAACAAGACTATCCTAAACCCAATCAAAGCAATGGAGAAATTGATATATCTCTTGTGATTATTATATCAATGAACTCCTCAAGGAATCAATTAAACACATGAGATAAATGGTAAATTAGTCACTAATAAAACCACAGGTTTCATCAAAACTCACCTATGAGAATGTCACTCCATAATGGAGTAAAAACAATCATTGAAAAATTAAGAGTCATCATGCTCATAACAAAAGATTAGGAGAAGAAGGTGGTTTAGAAGAAACTCTAAATCTCTTTAATCCTCCTTGAAATTCTTAAGTTCTCTTTTTTTCTCTCCCAACAGCTGCGTCTGTCTTTTGGTGTCGCCTCCCCTTTTTTCATACTCTCCAAAGTCCCTATTTATTTCCATCTCAACCCTAGTAACTAAAAAGTTTAATTTGAACTCAGGGTCGTGCAGTCACAGTGACTAAAACTCCACCACTGCGACAGTCGGGGATATTTTGTTCCCAATTCTTCATTTCATGCATCTCTTTTGCTTGAGTCTTGTGTATTTCCTCCTTCCTTTTTTTGTGAAGTAATTAAATTGTATTAGAAAAGCATCAAGGAGATGCAATGGTCACAACTAAATAAAGTTGCTTCAAACATGAAAATAACATGAAGCTGACTATGGAAAAACCTGTAAAGCAGCCAAAAAGATCCCTTTAAACCTTACTGTGCTAGAGTTAGGGAGCTAACAAAATCCCAAAAATTATCCATACTAACAGGGGAGAGAAGGTGCCAATATGGGAGTTGATATTCCATCAAAGCAGCTGCAGTTACCGTCTTTCCAAATGCTCCAAAATTTTACTTTTGGGATCATCCTCCAGGTACTTTTGATAGTGTTGTCAACTGTCCGACATATCCTGCTAGCATAAGTATCTTTGATGGAGAGGGGAATAACCCATTGGAGGCCTAACAACGAGAAGAAGAAATGCCATATGCCAATTGTAATGGGGCAGTGCAAAAAAAGATGGTTGACACTTTCGTTGTTTTTTTTTACACGAAAAACATCTGTTGATGAGCATGATGCCCTTTCCTAAGGTTGTCTTGTGTTAAACATGTCTTGGATGCAAAACAGGAGACCATTGTGTATTTCCTCCTTACCTCCTTCATTGCATATCTTTCATCAAAACAACCAAATATGTGAGGGATTACATCATATACTACTTAAAACTCTTCAAACATGAGAAAAGACATAAATACACTTGAATCATTGTCCTCAAGCAAAAAGGACTGCCATAAAACAGCAACAGGACATAAAATCAGTTAAGAGCTTTCTTTTTCAGCAAAATTGACTTAGATCAACCAAGAGAATTAAACACCCTTTTTTTTTGCTCATACTCGTGTATTGACAAAATGAAATTCTTGTGTCCCTTGAATCCCATTATGCCTCACCTAACTGACCACCCCAAATTAAAAAAAAGATACCAAGCCAACAAGCTTGAATCCCAATATGCCTCTCCAAACGGACTACCCCCAAATTAACAAAAAGATACCAAGCCAACAAGGGAGAAACAAATGGGCATGTTCAAGAACAATGACACTCACAATGATCAAAGAAATTCTTGCACCACATAGAAGAGTACCAAAAGCTTTCTTATCTTGTCACTATCCACTAATGAGTTCTCAAGTAAAGATCAGGTAGAATTTTTTCATTTGGTAGTAATGTAGACTAAAGGATGAATATGGTAATATTGGATAAGAGTGACTAATTTTCCTTTGGCACGATCATTACTCAGCACTTAAGCTCACAACAATATTTTTTTTTCTTTTCACACTAAATCCCATACATGAAACTCTGTTCTCATTTTTCTCAAGTAAGGTGTGCCCAAGGGTTCCAAAACACACACAGAAAAGAGAAAAATAATGAAAAGAAAAGAAAGGACCTTGTTTGATTTGAACCTTCTTGATATCATCAATTTGTTATCTTTACTCCAAACTTAAGATACTGAAAATAGCATCTAAAACCATGTGGCTTGAATTTCTTATTAAACAGGCATACAGCTTCTATTGCGGCAGGAAACCATGGAGTCCCCGTTATTGTAGCTGGACATGACTTTGGAAATGCTAGTGGAATGGCTCCTCATTCACAGTAAGAAATTGAATTTTAATTTTCTGTTCACATTTGATTTACTGATATCAACCTGCAAGGTGATACTCTACATGCAGAAGAGATTCCAGCGATGTAACTATCATCAGTTCATCACTAGTAGTTTAGTGTATCACAGTATTGCAATCAACTTATGTGTTAGTTCTTGTTCATCTTTTCTATAAGCCCTTTGTCTTGTGAATCTTGCAATGACTTCTAACCAAGCGCTTTCTCAATGCAAAAGATTTTGACGACTTAACTTTACAAAAAGGTTCTTTTGTAACAAAATGATCCTGATCACTTCTTCAAGAGTTAACCAAACATTACAATTAGCACACCTGTTCTCTGATAAGTGAAGTGGTGAAAGTCTGAATCCATTGTTGAGGGGAGGGGGATCCTGGAGCACTGGGAAGTGCTTGAGTTCTGAGCACTTGGGGAAATTACTAGAAATCTACTTTAATGATCGACCTTCTCAACTTCCCCAAGTGGTCATAACTCAAGCCTTCAGTGTTTCCTTTAATCAAAATACAGAGATTGAGATAAGTATTAATTTCCTTACCTTGTATCTTTCTCGCTAAAAGTAGTATTAGAGCAGATACTGATTACATGCCGATATTTCTAGCATTGCAGTTTACAAGGCATTATACAAGAGTTTTGGTGGCTTTGCTGCAGATGTCGTTGCTGCCATAGACCAGGTAAGTTTCATTTTTGGCTAGAGAGTGGAGAACTTTTAAAGGAAAAGAATAAAGAGAAAAGGATGCATGTCCTGGTTTTGACTTTTGGATAAAGAGAGGAATGTAGAAAGATATATTGCAGATGTAGGGAAATCTCTCATCAAGTTTCTGTAACATAAAATAGTAGTATACTAGTTTAGATTTGATTTTTTCAGAAGGTGAAAAATGTTTCATCTGTTAGTTATAAAAGAAAAAGTTTCATCTTTTCTTGACATAAAAGAGAAAGATTCAAATACCAAAATGGGTCTAATTTTTGGTACAGAATAGAATGGGAAGCAGGCCAATTTTTTATGGATGGAGGGCATATTCATTTGTCCTTCATGCTTAAGAATCATTTACTACTAATTCACAGAGGCAAAAGAGAAAAAAGAATAAATATTAATTCCTCAGTGTTGATACTTGTATGTTACAATTATAGGCAGCCCAGGATGGCGTGGATATAATCAATTTATCAATCACGCCAAACAGGCGTCCTCCTGGTTTGGCGACTTTCTTTAATCCGATAGATATGGCCTTGTTATCAGCAGTAAAAGCTGGCATTTTTGTGGTACAAGCAGCTGGCAATACTGGACCATCACCTAAGAGTGTTGCTTCCTTCAGCCCATGGATCTTCAGTGTTGGTGCTTCAACCCATGACAGGGTTTACAGCAACTCTATATTGCTGGGCAACAACATCACCATATCTGGAGTTGGACTAGCACGTAAGTCTTCCTTGGTGATTGCTGCATTTAATTCTATTTTGAGAATATTAATGGAGCATGATTCTTCCCACAAATATCTATTATTTTAATCCTTCCCTCTCACTTAGTCTTAAATTGTCTGTTAGAAGTTAACGAGTAGAACTAAAATTATGTAATTCTTTGAAGAGAAGTGGGGCAATGATCAGATTTCACTACCTAACTATTCCGCTCTGCACTAAGTTAAGTAATTTTCTGTTGGAACTTCTAATGATAATTTATGCAACTTCTAGGTCAGTTGTTGTTTCTCTCTCTTTCTAGAGAGAGAAATTGCAATTCCTTGCGAGTTAGAAAAGAATGAGTAATAGATCATCCTATGGAGAGTCACAACTCTTGGATATGGTTGGATCAGTTATAGGTAAGTTAGTACCGATCCAGAGAACTTAGGTGATAGAGGTGTTACAAGGAAGGTAGATGTTGACCCTTAATTACGAGTATTCAAATTAGCAGAGAGAAATTAAAAGGTGAACAATCTTTCATTTGCAGGAAACAGATGCCATTTTAGGACTACCTAAAAAGAAAAGGAGAGCTATGTTTTCCAGACAAATGAAGTTTAATCCCTTGTCATGTATTGGTAATACCAAAAAATTATCAAAATCAGCGGAGAATGCGAAATGATATTACAGGATTGCCTTTAAAGTTGAGGAAGTCGATGCCCTTGAAAGTTGTTATAGAAAGTGAAGTCTATAGAAATTTACTCTTGGAGATGGTCTGCTAGTATCAACCACATAAATTCCATGCTGTTATTCTTTCTATAGTTTTGTTTTGCAGATTTCGGAAGCTGAGAAGCATCCTGTAATATCTCCCAAAAAAATGTTTGCCTAAGCTAGATGCCTGAGATATTTTCCCTGACACATCCATACATGCATACCTAAGCTAGACGCCTGAGATTTTCCCTGACACATCCATAAATGCATACCTAAGCTAGATGCCTGAGATTTTCACTGGTATGCCCATAAATTATGCATACCTAATCAGGCATGTACTTTGTGGAAAATTTATGCACTAGTACCATTAGATTTTTTGTATTGTAAAAGTCTTTTTTTGGTTTGGTGTGGGTGGTTATTGAGCATAAGTCTGTTAGTATCAGTCGATACAATCACTGAAATGCTGCAACTTTATTTCCAGTTTCTCTTTGAATGCAATGATGCGGCACTTTAGTTGTTGGTGCCGTACTGTACCCTTAACCAATTTAACTTCTTTACTACCATTTCAGGAGTTCCCTGTAATTTGGAGTCTGTTAGTTTGTAATACTTTTGGAAGGGGGACTACTTTGATGTAGTATACTTGTGGATAAATAGAAGAAAAAGTTACCATTCTCAAAAAAAAATTGTTTGTTTACAGCTGGAACAGATGACATGTACATGCTGGTTTCTGCAATTCATGCTTTGAATGACACAGCTGCTAAAGATATGTATGTTAGTGAATGCCAAGATGCCAGTAAGTTCAATCATACGCTCGTTCAAGGGAATCTCTTGATTTGTAGCTACTCCATCCGGTTTGTGCTTGGGCTTTCCACCATCAAACAGGCCTCAGAAACAGCTATGAACCTTAGTGCAGCTGGAGTTGTATTTGCCATGGATCCTTTTGTTATCAGCTATCAACTTAATCCGGTTCCAATGAGATTGCCTGGAATTATAATTCCTTCTCCAGATGATTCGAAGGTGAGTTTGGATGTAAAAATGCTTTTAGTATCTGTGCAGATCAACATGGACAGTTGTGCATTTAAGTGCACACAAAGTGAGATAAGAATCGTAAAAACATGTAAATTCTTTTGTTACAAGTTTACTCATTCTATGACTGTTGGTATGTATGCACAACAGTTCTCGTCTTTGATTTTGATTTGGGGATTTTAATTAATTTGGCAGATTTTACTTCAGTACTACAATTCTTCTCTTGAGAAAGATGAAACTACAAGGAAAATCGTCAAGTTTGGGGCTGTTGCCTGCATTTTGGGGGGAATAAAACCAAATTTCAGTTTGTCTGCTCCGAAGGTTATGTATTATTCTGCAAGGGGACCAGATCCAGAAGACAATTCTGTTGATAATGCAGACATATTGAAACCCAACCTAGTTGCTCCAGGAAATTCTATATGGGCTGCTTGGAGTTCCCGCGGCGCTGAATCGATTGAATTTCAAGGTAGATGGTCTCAAGAACTAAAAAAGGCTTCCTTATAAAAAGAACTAAAATAGGCTAGCAGGTTACTCAAGAACTATCTGTAGAAGTATGGGGGTTACTCATAAAGCAATATAAATGCCATGAAAAATTATTTACTGACCCAAGTACTTCCTATTATTTAGGTGAAAACTTTGCAATGATGTCTGGTACAAGCATGGCTGCTCCTCATATTGCTGGTTTAGCAGCCTTGATCAAGCAAAAATTTCCAACCTTTACTCCTGCTGCAATTGGATCTGCACTTTCTACAACAGCCTCTCAACATAATAAATATGGGGGCCCAATACTAGCCCAGCGTGCATATGCCAACCCAGATTTGAACCAGTCTCCTGCAACACCTTTTGACATGGGAAGCGGATTCGTGAATGCTACTGCAGCACTGGATCCGGGCCTTATTTTGGATACAAGTAAGCTACTCTTTTCTGTTTAGGAGAGTATTGTTCATTGGCATTTTAGCCCATTATTGAACTCTATTAATTTCAAAATGACAGGTGTCGTAATCTCAGGGATGAGAGTAGTTCCTAGAATTGCGGAATGATAAGAATTAAGTAGACGAATTATGTTTGAATTATAGATGCAAAAGTTTTCCAATCAAGGTTTGTCTAGTGTCAATGGCATTCCTAGCCAACAATTTGCCTGGCCTAGTCTTTATCCCACAACTTTGATCTAAAGTAAATACATCTACTGTGATTCTTGACAAATTACACTCATATTAAGGATCAACATCTCATACCTTGAAGAAGGAAATAAGAGAGTTTAAACAGGAAATTATTTTTATCATTGCACAAAAGATATCTTATTAAAATACTGTGTCTTGTGCCTCCAGTCTCGTGTACCGAAGGTATATCATATCGTATACCTAAGGGTTCTCAGTTCTGATCTCTATATAAAAAACACAAGCCTAAGAAGCCCCTTTTGGGCGTGACTTTCTTCAGCCCTTATGGGCGTGAGTGGGCATTAATCTCAGCTCCTGGACAGAAATTTCAGCCCCTTTCTTGGGCATTTTTAGCTCCAGTCTTTGGCTTCATGTACGCCCCTCCTCTTGGGCTCTATATGGCCCCAATCCTCCTTCTCCTGGACTTGGACTATGAAATATGTATAGCGCTTGGCCACTCCTTGCCATAATTCTTGGACTCTTCTTCCACGATAAACACATTCTTGATATCTCATTGAACCTCACCAACCTCCTTGGCTTCCAAAAGCTTCATAATAAAGGTATGCCGCCATGGATGCTATCACTTAGTCACTTCCAACCTCTATGTTCTTAGGAAAAGTCCATGAAGTTTAGAATGTGTTTTTGGTATGAAGGAGTATATTTTCCATGGAAAATGTTTCCTAGATGTTTTCTTACTTAATTTTTAGTTTTTAGTAAGTAAGCAATTATCTAGCAAAACACTATAGGGGTGGAAGAAGACCTCAGGAGTGGGAGGGTCAATGGGTAGGGGTTGGTGCCGTTGGGTGGGTATGGAGGATACAATAAATATAGAGTGTCAAACTTCTTTTACCTACTTCCATTAAGGAAGTCATTTTCCTCAATTTTAAAGAACTTATTTTCCTAGAGAATATTTTTCCAAAATTTTGTCCAACCAAGCATGAGAATATAAGAAAATATGTTTTCCTCCATACCCCAAACACATCAATAACATTTCTGTAATTATAAGAATGTTCTCTAGTTGATTGGTTATATAAGTCTACCATACCATACTGCAGAGAAAAGCATGCATGTTCGGACATTGAGAAGGAAGGTCAAACCTAATCCGGTGTCAACACTTGATTGACCGGAGCACCTAATTAGCTTCAACCAAGTTTTCGGTAGGCTAGGAAGGATATCTTTTTCTCTTTTGTGTCTATTAAGTGTTTTGATCTTTATACAAGTATAGGGTGTTAAGAATCGTAGACGTGTTTACCATGGTTTAAAGTTTCTTGGTAGAAAGACTAGGCCAGACAATCTATTGGGAAGGAATAGCGTTGAGAGCTAGGTTAGGCCAACCTTCTTTGGAAAGTTTTGCTTCTCTAGTTCAAACTATAATTTGCTTATTTTGTTTATTAGTGCTCATCATACTGCGATTCTCACCCCACATTAGTTCAAATTTGATGTTCTCTAAGCATAATTTTTTTTTATTCATTTTAAGGACTACATGAGTGATTTGACTGAAATGAGAATTGAGAATAGTTCAGCGTAGAGTTGATCACTAAAAACGTTCAGAAAACAATGACTAATGATTTGGGGGTGGCTAGAATATATCCATTGTGGCACATCATTCTGTTAGATGTGGACCTTAAATTCTGATTTGTAGGTTATAACGACTACATGGCGTTCCTCTGTGGCATAAATGGATCAGCTCCTGTTCTTCTGAACTACACTGGTGAGAGCTGTGGAGTATCTACTATAAATGGAGCTGACCTGAACATGCCTTCAATCACAATATCAAAGCTGAACCAACTAAGAAAAGTTCAGAGAACGTTGACCAACATAGCGGCCAATGAAACATATATTGTCGGTTGGAGTGCACCTATTGGGGTTTCCGTTAAGGTTAACCCAAAGCTATTTTTCGTTGCAAGTGGACAGCAGCAGATCTTGAATGTGTTCCTCAATGCTACCATGAACAGTACAACACCAAGCTTTGGAAGAATAGGACTTGTAGGAAACCATGGTCATGTTGTAAACATTCCTTTATCAGTCATAGTGAAAATCTCATACCACTCAACTAACAGCTGATGATACTTCTGATCTTGTAATTTTGTTAGGTGTCCATTTTTTTTATTTGCATCAGGCTCTGTAAATGTTTTTGTAATGCAGGTATCTTATTGAGTGATGATAAATAACCATAACTTCCATTTCCTCAATCACAATCTCTCCTTCATATTTTAAAAATATTTACTATGCTGAGTCATGTAAAATAATATTAATATTACTCAAACTTAACTTTGAGGGGTTGATTGATAGAGTATAATGGGAAAAATAATGCATGTGTTAGCTTTGTATATTGCTAATACCTTGTTTGGTATATTTTTTCTATCTATGTATAACTAATGCAATAATTAAATTATACATTCTATTTGGTGTTAAGGTATGTATAACTAATACATGTCATGGTATTAGCAATACAAAGGGTTTTAATGTATGCATTAGTATAATTAAAGACATATTTGCCCATTAAAACATTTTCCACATCCTTTCCACCATATTTGTGGACGGCATTTTTGGAAACAATTTCTTTTTTGAAATTATGCGATGCATATTATTTTTAAGGTGAAATAGTTTGATAGACCCTTATACTTGTATGAGTTTGTATTCTGAATCCTTTTACTAATTCAACTGAACTCTTAAACTCAATTAAAATGAAACTTTTAAACCCCTCCAACCATGTGTGTAGCTCACTCTTCCTTACATAAATGACATGTCATATCCATGTTAGATATATTAATGTCACATCATAATTATTTCATAACTATTTTTAAAAATTATTTAATAAAAGGTTAAAATAATACATCTTTAATTTATTCTTTAAAGTAAAACTTCATACATCCTCTCCCCTATTCCCACCATGAAACAACCAAAATCTACCAGAGAAAGCCGTCGTCGCCACTCTTGCCGGCGAGACCACCTATATTCTCTCCCTTACCCGTCTTCATCTCCGTCACACCATCAGATCTGACCGAAAAACCCTTTGTTGTCGTGACTAAATCCTCGCACCCTCACCCACCTTGTTCTCTGCTCCACTGACCAGTGACACCTCTCTTTCTCTCATTCCACTGCGAGTTAGTGGTCTCCGACGAGCACCGCCAGTGCCGCTCTCTTCCTTTGCCGGTGAATCAGTCAGCTCAAGGAGGTGTCCAAGATCTACTAAATAGATGACATTAGATTGTGAAGAAGAAAGAAAAAGGGGTTGGGCAAGGACGGAGATGGCTGAAAAGAAGGTGTAATGGGTGAAGAAGAAGGGATTTTTTTATTTTTATAATTTTAATATTTTTTTTAACTCAAAAAAATATATTCGCTCACCTTAAGAGGCGTGTAGTTACAAATTTTTCCAACTTAGCCATCCTAATGTCACATAAGCCTGGTCAGAAGGATTTGTTAAATTGTGTTTTATTGACTTTAAGGGTTTAGTTGATAAAAGATTAAGTAAAAGAGTCCATAATACAAACTTGTACAAGTACATGTGTTCATTAGAACATTTTGCCTATTTTTAATACATCAAATCAAATTTTGTGTAACAAATAATCTCAGCATAACTAATATGAGCATTACTAATATATCATATTCAACATTATTTTAACACATCCTACCGAACACCCCCCAAGTGTAATACATGAAAAAAAAAAGTTTTAAAATTTAGTTTTTTTTCAGAAGTGTTTTTCAAAGAGGTATTTTTTGAAGAATAACAATTTGTATTTGATTTGTTGATTTAAGAAACACTTTTGTCAATATTCATCGTTTCTTTCTTCTTTTTTTTCCGACAAAAATACTTTTAAATTTATATTTTGTATTACTCATATTTAAAAATGACATTTTTAAAAGGACGAACAATGGCAAAGTTGTAATTTGCATGTCTCATTTAGGGCACTTTCAAAGCAGGAAAGAGTTTTTCATTCCAAAAGTAATTCAAGTTGTATTAGGGCCCACTTCATATATCAAGTACTAGCTTTGATAATCCTGGTGTGTAATTTCTCTAAGTGCCCACGTGTCTTTGTTAAATTTTTAACAAACGCACAAACCTTCTTCTTTGTTCATTACATTGAAAGTAACTTTAGTTGACACAAACCTTCTTCTTTGTTCTACTATTTTCTTCTGGACAAACATTGAACTCTTTGTTTTCTCTATTACTCTTCCTCTCCCTCAATTATACATCCTTATATCTCCTTGTTTATTCCTAATATATAATTGGTTTGTGCTTGTGAATTTAATAGTTATTGCATGTTATTTTTTTAAAAAAATTTGGCTTGTGTCTGTGGATTGCACCATTGAGATTCAGGTTAACTGGGGTGAATATGTTTTTTCAAAAAATTGTTCTATATTAATATTTGTAATCACAATATGATATATATGTCAGTCTTACTAGAACTTTTACATACGTGTTAGTAATTGTCTTTATTTACTCATGCATCATTTTTATTATGAATTTTGTCTTTGTTTTCAATTAATTACTAAATAAATAAATCATATTATGAAAAAAATTGAGCTGTCCTTTTTATGATGCAACAATCATATCTCAGGAAGCGATTGAGCAAGCATTCTTCTTGACTTGGTTCACCATGCTAGCTATTATCATCTTCCTCAAAATATGCAAGGTATGATTGCTAATTACTTGAATATTTTTCTTTCTTTGTTCTGGTCAAAGATAAAATCACGAGTATTGTTTACAACTACTGACATTTTTTATTTATTTTGGTGTTTGGTATGATTTTTACTTTTTTATTTGAATTGAGGAATAGTATGACTACAAGAAACATCCAATGTAGGCTGATTTTTGGCGTTTTACAAAAATCTAAGGTACTAATTCACTCTGGTAATTCTATATATGTTCTTTTGTACGATTTATGATTAATCCAAATAAAAGAGGTAAAAATGTTGATCCTTGTGACTTTAGATGATTCGTGCATTATTACTTTTCAAATTTAATTAGTTTTCAAAGACTAACTGTGATTCTTCGAAAGTAATAAAGGACAAGAAATTGTTTAATAGATCGTTTATATATCCCAATATAATTTCAAGTATAGTGAGGAATCTTGTATATGTTCTTAAGAAAAGGAATTTGTCCATTTTTGGGGGTCTTAAAGGAGTGTGGAAACACATAAGAACTCTTGATTGGAAAAAAGATGCAACTCAGTTTTCAATCTTGTTTCTAATAGGGGTAGTTGAACATTGAATCCTAGTTTGATCATTATTTTCATATCTGTAATAGTGTGAAATGAGAAATTCCTTTACTCTTATCAAGTAAATATACGCTTCTTCAAGTCTATTAGAAATTCTATCGATTTGATCAGTTTCATTTTCCATCCTTAAATTTTCTACTTTTAGATTTTAAGTTTTGCAAGTACTAAAATTGGTACTTGAGCAAATGAGAAGACTTAATTTTATCTCCTTAGATATTTGTACAGATATATCTACTTGTGTTTGTTGATAAAATATAACTATTGTTTATTGTTTACGATTCCTTTTGATTTGTGGAGGCTGCAAAATTGTTATAATATCATCCAAGGAAGTTAAGGAATGTGAAAGAAATTTGCAGGTTCCCACTAGAAGTTGGAGGTGAGATGAAATTCACAAAGGAAACCCACACAAAGTTCAATTCTTCTCTACACAAATGAACTTGAATGACCTGTTGAAATTTGCCTCCTCTTTAATGCATGCATCAATCACTCTCGGCGTGTTGCATATTGAAGAATTCGAAGAGCTAGAAGGTGGCAAATATTTTAAGGTTCACTATATCAAGGTGTGTCCAAGCAACAAACAATTTTGATTGTTTTATCATTTCTCTTCTTCTTAAGTGAGGGCAAAGTATGAAGCGCATCAAATAATTGTTCTAGAATGACAAGTTATAAAACTACTCTTTGTGCTATATCAAAACTACAACTGCTAGGATTGCAAGATGCAACAATACACTTAAGAGATTCTCTTGCAATCAACAATGAACATTTAGTTAATTTACGAGTATAAAATGTAAAAAGAAAAGTGTAATCCATGGTGGGGATTGATTTATTTGCTTTCAAATGTGTAATTTCAATATTTTCTACATTGCATAAACAAATTGTACAAGCAAACAAGATATACCATCTTTCTGGAAACAAAGCTTACAATTGATTGAGCCATAAACATTTTATAAGGACATGGTAGAATCTACATGATAAATTAGCAAGGTAGCTTTCATATATGCATTTCAAAATGTGAAACTTTTGAAGATACTCATATGAGACAGATTCATGTTTATGAGCATAAATTGTGTAGTTTTAGTTTTGATGTTTTGAAGGTATTACGTTTTTCTACTCTTTTTTTGTTCTTTATTGCTATCCTGTTACTCACTGTGTCTACTCAAATTATCCAACGCTTGAATAATACAATTGTGGGCCCATGTTGACACGGGCCATACCCATCTAGTTTTTAAAAGAGTAAGAGTATTTTAGTCATTAATAAAATAACAACTTATCAATTTTTAACCATAAAATATTTAATATTAATTTCAACATTTCTATTCAAACATGTAGTTACTTAAAAATTAATTTCAGCACTTAAAACATAGTTATTTACAACCAACAAATTTTTATTAGAAAATGAGCCTCAAATTTTAAAAAAGCTATGACTTCTTCGGAAGCACAATGTTGAAAAAAGACTATCAATAGTGAGATTGAATCCATAATGAATAATCATACGTAAAAGTTGATTGATCTTCCTCCCAGAACTAACCGCATAGGTCCTAAATGAATTTTCAAAAGGAAAATGAAAGATGATCGGATTATTGACAAATATAAAACAAGACTTGTCGTCAAAGGATTTAGACAATGTTAGTGTCTTGATTACTTTGATACCTACTCACATATAATAAGAATTACATCGATTTGAGTGTTAAAAGTGTTAACCTCTGTGTACGATTTTGAAATTTCCTAAATGAATATGAGAATCTTCTTAAATGGAGATTTAGAGGAAGAAATTTATATGAAACAATCTAAAAGGTGTGTCGACTTGTTAAATCATTGTATAGACTATAACAAGCAGCCAAATAATGACATGCAAAATTTGACCAGACAATGTTGTCAAATAATTTCAAAATTAATGAGTGTGATAAATGTGTTTACATTTAGAACACTCCAAATGAAGTAGCTATTATCTATTTATGTGTGGATGTTATATTGATAATGTAACACCTCGGAAACCAGACTTAGAAAGTGCAGTAGAAAAACACCAGAATCTGTGAACCATGGCAGGGTTCACGGACCGTGAAAGGAACCACGGTCTATTGACCTGCCCGTGGCTCATGCCCTCCCATAAGAGGTGGACCACGGGACCTCCACAGGTCGTGGACCATACCCACGAGTCGTGGGGAGGCTCGTGTACACTAGGCAGAATGCCACCAAACTCAGGGGAACCCAAAAACCAGCAGCTACTAGACCAGGGACCACAACCAGCTCCACGGTCTGTGGTCCGTTTGACGGTCCGTTAGAGGGGCCATGGTCAGATGCATTAGATTTTTAAGTAGGGTCGTTTTGGTCTTTTCCCCTATGCGTTGGACACCTAAACTACGTCGTTAACCCCTAAACTACGTGAATTTGGTCAGTTTTAGCCTAGAAACAAAATTACAACCTAGCCTAATCAATCATTCACCAAAATCAAGCGAAACTTAGAGTAAAATAGAGTGAAAAGTCGAGCAGCCCTTCAAGAAAATGCAACAAGGTTTTCATCAGTTCCAACCCCAAAATCGAAAGATTTCTCTGTAAATTTTGTCACCAGGTATGTGGGATTTCACTAGTGAGTTCCTTTCGCCCATTGGGTCCCTAGATTTCAGTCAGAATCTTGATTCTCTTTATATTATCTAAACCTAAGGTTTCTTGAATATTAGAAACTGTTGGGTTTTAGCTGTTAGAATGATCCAAATCAGATTATCATGTTGATTTTTCAGTTCTTGCATGAAATTCAGAACCCTTGTGTTGTAGATTCGTTTAGTTCATGAATTACACATGCTAGGTCAGTTTATTCAGTTATACATGCTCCAGTTATGAATGTTTCATTATCAGTATATTAATGTTGGATTTTCAGTTAGCATGTCAGTATTTTGAGCTATCCAGTATTACAGAAATTCAGTCATAATATGTTATTTACATAATCAGTTGGGAGTAGACTTAATACCGAATTGGACTAGGGTCAGTCACCCTCATAGTCCTAGAACTACGTCCCCCCGTTGGTTTATAAGTCCCCTCTGTGGGCATTACATTTAGTGATCACACCAGTCATGCCTCTATACCTCTAGCAGGGTATATTGGGTCCTCTCGATGGGGGCATATACATTGGAATCCACGTTTAGCTCACGTGTTTTTATGTCGGTTATTAGTAGCTCCCATAATAAGATTCTATTGCATTGACCAGGTTATCAGATACAATTCAGTCTTCAGTTTCAGCATGTTATAAACTTGGTCATTGCATTCAATTAGTTCAATTTCAGTATTTCCAGTATAGTATCATGCTTATCTTACATCATTGCTCAGTTATATGCTTTGTTCAGTTATGTATATTGTTCAACTTTATTCTATCTTTGCATGCTCAGTACCTTTCAAGTACTGACGCATACTCTGCGATACATCTTCTCGTGATGTAGGTTCCTGCCCTTACCACTAAGATCACGCATAGATCGGTTCCCGATCTCCAGTTCAGCAACATCAGTGGTAAGTCCTCATTCTTCGAGGCCGAGTGACATGTTATCTTTTCAGTTTCAGTCTTTAGATTTAGCTAGGGCATGTCCCAATATCTCTAGTCAGTTAGAGGCTTTATTTCAGACATAGTTAGATTCAGCTTTAGATTTGAGTTTGATATTTTAGTTGTTTATTAAAACTCATAGTTTCTCTTTATAATGACAGTATTGGGTATTCCCTATCATTTCAGTTATTTTAGGATTTAGCTTCCACTCAGTATTTCTTTTAAATATGCTTACGATATGCCAGCTTAGGGTTAGATTGGGGTCACTCGTTATCCTAGGTCCCATGTCTACACCCTGAGGTAGCTTCGGGGAGTGACAAACTTAGTATCAGAGCATTAGGTTCAAGAGTCCTAAGATGTCTGAAAAGCCGCACTAAGTAGAGTCTTTTTCATGGGTGTGAAGTGCACCACATCTAATAAGAGGGAAGCTACGAAGTGTTTTAGGAAAAACTTCACTTTCTTGCTACTCTTATCGTGCGTGAGGTATGATCCAACTTCTCGTTTCTAACTCATCATTATACGTTTCAGATCATGCCTCTTCGTAGAGCTTATGTAAGGAATAGGAATGCCGACAATGCTAACGCAGCTCCTCCGATCCCAGATCAGGAAGTTTCGAATGCAGAGTTTCAGAACGCTATTCAACTGTTGGCTCAGAGTGTGACTAATCAGAACAATTAAAAGGTTCCAGCTCCTGCAAATACTAGTGGTAGATCAGTGGCAGCCAGGGTTTGTGATTTTGTTAGGCTGAATCTGCCTGAGTTTTTAGGGTCGCAAGTTGGAGAAGATCCCCAAAACTTCATAGATGAGGTCAAGAAGATCTTTGGAGTGATGCAAGTGACTGGTAATGATATGGTTGAGTTGGAATCTTACCAACTTAAGGATGTGACTCACATTTGGTTTACTTAGTGGAAGGAAAACAGGGGTACGAATATGGCTCCTATCACTTGGGAGTGTTTCAGTGAGACTTTTTTGGACATGTTCTTCCCACGAGAGTTGAGGGAGGCAAAAGCTCAGGAGTTCATGAATTTGAGCCAAGGTAGCATGTCAGTCCAAGAGTACAGGACTCAAGTTCACCCAACTCTCTAAGTATGCTCCTCACATGGTTGCCGATTCCAGGGCTCAAATGAATAAGTTTCTATATGGGGTATCCAACTTAGTGAAAACAGAGTGTAGAAATACTGTGTTGTTGGAAAATATGAACATATATAGGCTCATGACTCATGCTCAGCAGGTTGATGGAGATAAACTTAGGGAACAGGCTAAGGAGAACAAAAAGGCTAGGACAGACAACTATGAGTATTCTCAACAGAAATCAGGTGGTGGAAAACACTCGCAGGTTCAACAAAAGTCTTCAGCCCCAACACCTTCATCAGCTAGTGCTCCATCCCCCAGGTTTCGACATGATCAGAAAGGTAGGGCATCAGGCTCTAAGTCTCAGGGGATTGTTTCAGGTACCAGAACCTACCCAACTTGCCCAAAGTGTGGTAAGAACCATCTGGACGAATGTCTTATAGGAAAGGAATGATGTTTTGGGTGTGGTCAGTCTGGTCATAGGTTGAGAGATTGTCCTTCTAAGCAGGGTCAATGAGGTGATAATGGTAAAGCTTAGTCCACAACTTCAGCAGCATCAGTAGGTCACCCGACTCAGAAGGGTAACTCATCTGGTACAGGTGGCGGTCAGTGCCAGAACAGGTTTTATACTCTTTAGGCTCGCCAGGATCAGGAAGATTTTTTTGATGTGGTCACTGGTATGTTACGAGTCTTTAACCTAAATGGTTATGCTTTGTTAGATCCAAGGGATACTCTTTTTTTGTAACTCCTTATATAGCAGTCAAATTCAATGTTAGTCCAAAAACTCTCTCTGAACCCTTCTCAGTCTCTACTCCAGTTGGTGACCCAGTTATAGCTAGACGGGAATATATAAATTACCCTGTTACAGTCTCTCAGAAAGTCACCTCAGCAGACCTTGTAGAGTTAGAAATGGTAGACTTCGATATCATTCTAGGAATGGATTAGTTACATTCTTGTTATACCTCAGTTGATTGTCTAGGATCGTTTGTTTCTAGTTTTCGGACGAACCAATCTTAGAATGGAAGGGTAGTTGCTTAATCCCTATGGGTCGATTCATTTCTTACCTTAAGGCTATAAACATGATTTTCAATGGGTATATGTATCATCTAGTTCGGGTTAAGGATTCTAGCTCTGAAACCCCAACGCTTTAGTTAGTTCCTGTAGTAAATGAGTTCCCAGAAGTGTTTCCAGAAGATCTTCCCGGAGTTCCTCCCAAAAGGGAAATCAACTTCAAAATTGATCTCCTTCGAGATACCCAGCCTATTTCTATTCTTCATTACAGAATGGATCCAGCTGAGCTTAAGGAATTGAAAGAGCAATTGAAAGACTTTCTAGATACTTCATCAGACCTAGTATTTCTCCATAGGGTGCGCCAGTGTTATTCGTAAAAAAATAAAGATGGTTCTCTCAGGATGTTCATTGACTATCGGCAATTGAGAAAAGTCACAATCAAGAATAAGCACCCTATTCCTAGGATTGATGACTTGTTTGACCAACTTCAGGGTGCTAGTCATTTTCGAAGATAGACCTCAGATCTAGTTATCATTCAGCTCAGAGTCAAAGATAGTGACATTTTGAAAACAACCTTTAGAACTCGATCTGGTCATTATGAAATTATAGTTATGTCATTTGGACTAACCAATGCTCCTGCAGCTTTCATAGATTTGATGAACATAGTGTTCAAGCAGTATTTAGGCTTGTTCGTTATCGTCTTTATTGATGATGTCCTCATTTACTCTAGGAATGAGGAAGAACATGCGACTCATTTGAGAGTTGTTCTGCAAACTCTCAAATATCGCCAGTTATTCGCTAAGTTTAGCAAATGTGAGTTCTAGTTGAAATTTGTTGCTTTTCTTGGGCATATAGTATCTAGCGAAGGGATCCGAGTGGATTTTAAGAAAATAGAAGCAGTGAAACAATGTCCCAGACCTACCTCTCCAATAGATATTAGAAGTTTCTTGGGTCTAGCTGGTTATTACAGAAGGTTTGTGGAAGGATTTTCATCCATAGCTTCTCCATTGACTAAGTTGACTCAGAAAAATGTTAATTTTCAGTGGTAAGATGATTGTGAGAAAAGCTTCACAGAGCTGAAAACTAGGCTGACTACAGCTCCTGTTGTGACTCTACCAGAGGGTTCAGACTGTTATGTGATCTATTGTGATGCATCCAAAGTCGGCCTAGGTTGGGTGTTGATGAAGTGAGGTAAGGTTATAGCTTATGTTTTTAGATAGCTTAAGATACATGAGAAAAATTATCTGACTCATGAACTCGAGCTTGCAGCAGTGGTGTTTGCAATTAAGATTTGGAGACATTACTTGTATAGTGTTCACGTAGATGTGTTCACAGACCTTAAGAGCCTTCAGTATGTGTTCACCCAGAAAGAGTTGAATCTTCGCCAGAGGAAATGGCTTGAGTTCCTCAAGGATTATGATTTGAGTGTGCATTACCATCCTAGTAAGGCAAATGTAGTAGTAGATGCTCTTAGCAGACTACCTATGGGGGTGATGAGATTTGGCAAGAAAGGGAAGCTCAGTCCTAGATATGTAGGCCCTTACAAGATCTTGAAAAGAATTGGTAAAGTGACTTATGAGTTAGAGCTACCAGCAGAATTAACAATTGTGCATCCGGTCTTTCAAATTTCGTTGTTGAAGAAGTGTGTGGGTGACCCAGCATTCACAGTACCTTTAGAGAGTGTGGCTTTGAAGGATTGCCTCACTTATGAGGATGTGCCAGTTTAGATTCTTGATCGTCAGGTTAGAAGGTTGAGAAACAAGGAAGCCGCTTCAGTTAAGGTTTTGTGGAGGAGTCAGTCCGTAGAGGGAGCTACTTGGGAAGCAGAAGTAGCCATGAAGGCCAAGTATCCTCATCTCTTTCCTTCCGATTCCACTCCAGCTTGAGGTAATAGTTCCTCTCCAGTTTTTCATTCATTCATGCATAGCTTCAGTATTAGCATCTCGTTCCTTCAGTTTATACTTGCATTTTCAGCGTATTTGCATGTCCCAGGAACTTAGTTCAATCAGAAATCAGTTTCTAGTACTTAGTCGTAGGGTTTGCCGCTCTTTCCCTTCCTATCCAGCTATTTTAGAGTTAATTTGAGGAAGAATGTTCCTAAGGGGGAGATATTGTAACACCTCAGAAACCAGACTTAGAAAGTGCAGCAGAAAAACACCAGAATTTGTGAACCACGACAGGGTTCATGGACCATGAAAGGAACCACAGTCCGTTGACCTGCCCGTGGCTCGTGCCCTCCCAGAAGAGGTGGACCATGAGACCCTTCACGGGCCGTGAACCACCCCAGGAGTCATTGGGAGACTCGTGTACGCCAAGCAGAACCCCACCAAACTCAGTCACCAAACCACGGGACCTTTCACAGGCCGTGGTCTGGATGGGGTCGTGGTGGCTCCCGTGAATCCATGCCAGTAGGCCCCTAGCCCAAGTGAAGGACCACGGTGACCTTCACGGTCCGTGATCCTTCACACGGTCCGTGAAGTGACCGTAGAGGGGAACCCCAAAACCAACAGCTACTGGACTTAGGACCACGACCAACTCCACGGTTCGTGGTCCCGTTGACTGTCCGTCAGAGGGGCCGTGGTCAGCTGCGTCAGATTTTTAAGTAGGGTCATTATGGTATTTTCCCCTATGCGTTGGATACCTAAACTACGTCGTTTAACCCCTAAACTACATGGTTTTGGTCAGTTTTAGCCTAGAAACAAAATTAGAACTTAACCTATTCAATCATTCACCAAAATCAAGCGAAACTTAGGGTAAAATAGAGAGAAAAGTCGAACAACCCTTCAAGAAAATGCAGCAAGGTTTTCATCAGTTCCAACCTCGAAATCAAAAAATTTCTACGTGAATTTTGTCACCAAGTATGTTGGATTTCACTAGTGGGTTCCTTTCGCCCATTGGGTCCCAAGATTCCAGTCAGAAACTTAATTCTCTTGATATTATCTAAACCTAGGGTTTCTTGAATATTAGAAATTGTTGGGTTTTAGCTGTTAGAATGATCCAAATCAGATTATCATGTGGATGCTTCAATTTTTGCATGAAATCCAGGTCCCTAGTTGTGTAGATTTGTTTAGTTCATGAATTACACATGCTAGGTCAGTTTATTCAGTTATACATTCTCCAGTTATGAATGTTTCATTATCAGTACATTAATGTTGCATTTTCAGTTAGTGATACGCTCAAATTACACCTCTCTAAATAAGCATAAGCGATCATTATCAAGTAAAGAACCCAACTTGTAGGTTGGGGTCGATCCCACGGGAAAATAGTTTAGACTTAACTTTAACCAACAATTATATTTGTTTAGTCAAATCACTTCTAGAAACAAGTAATTAAATGGGGGGATTTGTGAAACAAATTGTAAGAATTCAGTAAGTAATCAGTAAGCAAAAGTCAAGTTTGGTTGTTATCAAGATGAGACAATTAACTAGGGTATACATGTTCCCCACAAGCTCATAACGCAGTAATCCTAGTAATAGCAATCCTTTCCTAGTGTACTACATGCAAAGTGATAAGCTAGGTATCTCTAAATCCTTGGTCCGGCTTCTAGAGAATTTCACCCCGCACCTTGGTTCGGCTACGTGTGTATAATTTACTAACCCTTACCTTTACCTCATATTAGACATCACATCAATGTTTGACTTAGTTATTACTTCGCACCAATAGACACTAGACTATTAGATAGTATCACACTAAATCTATGTTGATAATTCTTTTCTTGTTGATTACCTCCTTGGTCCGGCAAGTAGCAACAAGGCGAGTTCTAACGTTGTGCACTGTTAAAAAGACTTTTAAACGAAAGAATTATCAATGCATGCAAAACACTATTCAAGAATTGCTTATTTAC